>CAJVRC010000903.1:113733-137673 GCA_911456345.1 Penicillium egyptiacum
GGATGATCGGGCTTCAATCCTTGACGCCAACTGTCTCCCAAAAACGAGGGGCTTTTACATCTCCTTCCTATATGGAGTATATCCCCCTGCTATTTACATATCGCATTTTCCCCTGCTTTTACCCTTGTTTTGCTTTTTTCATCCCTCATTTTCCATTTGCCAGGCCAAGGCAAAGAAATCTTATGGCCTCGTGGTCTCTACGCACTTGAAATTGGAATCTGTCGGTGAACGAGTGGACTGCATTCCAATGCAGGTGCTCATACCAAGTTCCATAGGGCGAGCTTTGTATGTCTGCTTTTTTGCTTTTGAAAATATGCATACAGCAATCAATAGTCGATAGTCCATCCCATTCTTGTACACGCCGTGGCCAATTTTTACATGGAATTGTTCATATCTTCTTTCTATGGGATCGGGGAGAAAGAATCAAGAAAGAATCACACTGTGTCCGTGTCTCTGTCCTCGTCCCTTGTTCCTTGTTCCCTGTTCCCTGTCTCGCAGCTGAGAGACCTTCAGATGGTCCATGTACGGACTATTCGACAAACCAATATCCACGCATTGCACAGATCTGATACAGATCCATGGACTTGATTGCATTCCATGGTCTAGACGGTGGCAAACCCGGGATTCAGGATTGATGCTCTGTTCAGACGATATCGTAAGGGATGGTGGGAAAGAGGAGAGAAGTGCAGATAAGTGTACACCGTAGATCAGTGACACACTCTATGGTGATTGCAGCTCGAGCTGAGCACTGTGCTTCCTAGTAGGTATACTTAGTATACCTCACACATGCTTACACTGCCACACACACAGAAGGGAAGTTGATCAATGCAAAGATCTAGCCTAGAGAACTGTTCGGATTAGGGCTGCTCTGATTCTGTGCGAGAATGCAGGCAGTACCAGGGTGAGTTCGCAAGGAATTAGAAGAGTCAAAGTTGAAAGGTGGAAAGGTGGAAAGGAGAGAAGAGCCCTGGGATTATCATCAACCCCGCTTTGTATCAGCCTCCTATTGTTCTCTCCTCTTCTCCTCTTAGCTTCAACTTCTTCTTTGCAGTGAGAGAGCCTGACAGTTTAATCTACATATTCTGGCATATCACATTGTACCACGTTTCGGTGCAGCTGGCAAGGATGTCCTTTTTCACCTTCTTTTTGGACTGTCTTTTTTATTTTTATCTCGCATTGACCTCTTCATGCAGATTAACCAAACGATTGGACATCGTCTCATCACAAATCTCGGCCTTTCCCAATCTCCAGGCACGTGTGTCTCTGACGTGCAGTGTCAGCATTCGAGGGGAAGATCGTGTGACAATATTACCTGTGCTTGATCCTCTCTATCCTTTCCTGCCCAATTGCTAGCTAATTCACGGACTCACGGCTCGGACCGTGTCATTGTACTGATCTCTAGGTACCTAAACAGTCGCCTAAGTGCCTACACGCCTACATACGGGGATCTACCACATGTCACCACCCTTGTCACCCTCGTCACCCTCGAACGCTTTGAACAGTCTCTCCTCACCCACTGCGGGGGACAACAACTCCTTTAATAATCATGATATCAACGTTTGGCCCTGGCGGCTGAACGCTCGTTTCATTATCATCCACCCCACCTGCTCGATTCCTTTCTTTTTCTTCTGTTTTCTTTTTTTACTTTGCTGGCCAAAGCTTCTAAGGTTCCTCTCTCCCTCTCTTCCTCATCTTGAAACTTTGCTCTCTCTTCCCTCTTTCTCCACCTTTACTCTTACATTGCAATATCTACCTCCCTTGCTTGGTTTCTAGTGGAGTTTCCAATATGATACAATCCAGCATGTCGTGGCAGCCAAAGCTTCGCCCCAAGGGCTTCCCGCATAGCATTGACGACTTTGCAGCTGTGGCTTCGTTATCGGAACTGGAACATCGGGCCCGGACTGGCGAGGACAAGCGCGACCAGCGCGTCTTCCGGGTCAAGCGTAAGCATGTTTTGAAGGCCTGTGATCGCTGTCGCGTGAAGAAGACCAAGGTATGTCGGCTGATATAACATGGGGATTGTGATCTGACTAACCCATCTTAGTGTGATGGGAAACAACCTTGCAATCGCTGCTCGGTATACAACCACCCTTGTCTATTCCGCGAACGAAAGGCCACTCAGACCAAAGTATACTCTCGAGGGTGAGTGCACACACAGAAGCTCAAGCCATGCATATCCTCAAAAACTCATAGACAAACCACACACAGATTCGTCGAAATGCTCGAATCCCACCACTCCTTGGTCGTGAAAGCTCTCCAGAAACTCTACAAGTTCTGCATCAACAACGAAGGCTTCCCAGGCGATCCCCTCGTCGAAGCCCCAGATGGACACCCCCTAACACACGCAATCCTCGACCGCCTAGGGCTAATCAAACAAGCTGAAGAGAACGCCGATGAGCCAGACGAAGACTCGGAGGATTTGCGCTACCTACGACTGCTATCAACGTCCACCGAATGCAGCGTCACAGCAGAGCCCTCACCAGAGCCAACAACACCCCCAGAGCCCTCGCCAACTCTGTCTCGCCCACCATGTCCAATCCCAACATCCATCTCCGTGCCCAGCCGTACCGCCACCACCACAAGCTGGCAACAATGGGAGCTCCAGCCCATCCATCAGACGAGCTACAGTTACCCAGACGCAGGGTACCACGATCTAATGGCGCTACAGCAACGGTCGTCTATGAGTGCGCCGGACATGGGCGCTGATATCGCGCCCCATGTTGATCTGCCCTCTGCGCCTTCCGCGCTACCGCATCATCCTCAACATGCGCACCACGAGCCCCCGTTCCCGTACGTCCTGGATGGCTGCTGTGATGCCGGCACTCCCCAGCAGGATGTTAAACCTGTGGCGAGGCTGCCGCCCGGCCTCATGACTGAATCTCATACGAATCCCCATCATCTTGCCGGGAATCTTTCTACGGAGATGATGGGGGATTTCCAATTCCAGGCACATGACTCAGCGTTTTATCCTGGGTTTACGCCCGGCTGGAGTTTTCCTCAGGGATAAATCTGGTTTGGTGTGATACGATGGACTGTTTCTCTTGTCTTTTGGAGATACATGGCCTGTTTTTCGGGTTGGGCTTTTGGCGTAAGCTGTTGAGCAGCTTTCTTTCATTTCACTTCTTATCTATATTTCTTCTTACCATTTCGCTTCCTCTTTTCTCATCCAAGTCATTTTGACTTACATTTTCCTCCGGCCCTCTTTGTTTTTCCCTCTCTTTTTTTCCCCCACCCTATACCCCCCATATCTGAATTTGAGCACCTTCACCTTCACCTTCACCGGAGCACGACATCCACGCAGGATTATAAGTTTGGAAGATGTCTGGCACATTGAGCCCTAATCCTTCTTGACCAGTCGCTTTTTTCTTTTTTCTTTTACTTCTCGGGTTCAGCCAGGTCTTCTTTTGGTTCGTCACTATTGATCTTGGATTTGGATCTCCTTTCGATTCTGGTATCTAGTTTGAAAAAGTATCGCCCTATCAATTTAGGTACTAGTTCTTATACCTTTGGTCTTTTCTTTTTCTTCACTAGGTTTTGGGTAGACCCTGTTTTTGTATAGAAAGGGCTTGGGCGGTTACTTACAATGAGATATAGATTTAGCATTGTATTTTAATACCTCCAACATATACCTAGGTAGATTCTAAGATAGATATTCTCTGACTTGAAACGCCAGTCATACGTCCCAGTCATGGTCATATTCCAACAAACCCAACAATGGCGGCCAGCAGCCAACAAGTTCTAATGAAATGCAAACTACATGTATTCCTATTCCGTACACAATACATCCCATCCAGCTGACCTACAACCAACCCCAACAAAAGATAGCACAAGAAGACCCGAGAACCGCCTCACACCAGATC
Source organism: Penicillium egyptiacum (assembly GCA_911456345.1). Lineage (NCBI taxonomy): Eukaryota > Fungi > Ascomycota > Eurotiomycetes > Eurotiales > Aspergillaceae > Penicillium > Penicillium egyptiacum. The sequence continues at coordinate 117,594 of CAJVRC010000903.1, forward strand.
TAGATCTCACGCGGAGTCATACAGTAGTACAATACATGCACGACCTGACACGAATACATCCAGCATCAACCCAGAAAATGAAGACAGCCGCAGAAGGAGGTCTGAAAAGGGTTAGGAGCGCAGATCAGATCAGATCAGATCAGATCGTAGATCGTAGCAAGAGCGCGTGTCATATTGCCTGTTCGGACAGGGGGCTGTGGACTGTGCGTGGGGAGGGTGTTTGTGGGACTTGAGGACATGCGCTTTGTCGGAGGTCGCTGGGGTTGTTTGTGTACCCTGGTTGATGTACTTTGGTGGATGTACTGAGATCTATGTAGATGTAGATGTAGATACATACTATATAATACTCTACCGATGTATATATCTAGGAGATGTGGTGTGATATAGGACAGGGAACGACATAGGACATTGCATATAAGATACTACCAAGTTGTATGCTGTATCATGCCATCATCTCCCCGTCGTTCTTGGTGGAAATATACTGTATCTGTGAACGGCGGACCTGTGAATTTTCAAGTTAGTTTTGCCTTGGGTTTGGCTGCTTTTACATTTCCCTGACTATGTTGGATTGGATTGTCGACGCCCACTTCTGAAACGATTTGAAATCATCAGTTATCGGATTTCCTCTACCGTCTACCTGTTTTCTTGCTGTTCATCGCTGGCAAAACAAGCCCGAGAAGCTTTGTTTGCCTCCAAGGTTTTGACAAAAGGAAATCTATCGTAGCTGACTTTCATCGACAATTGCTCTACTTGAACCATGTCGGGGTCTAATTAGAAATGGTCCTGGAAGACAGGTGTGCTTGTAGGGCTCTCGGTTGAGATCAGGTATCACCCTTTCGAGTAGAAATTAATTCCGTCGGAACTGTTATGGAGCTTTATGGCTACAACAATTGCGGTGTGATCATGTAACGTTAAATACCCCTGGTCTTCCCCTTCTTCTCTTTGCTCACCTCTCTCATATGCACATAGTTTTACCTGCCTCTGCTTTTCGCAATATTCCTTCTCGCATTTTACTCTTAGCATGAGTATCCAACACCAGTTCCCTGATGTGCACTGGGTCTGGAAAGGAGGCATCTCCTTCGTGTATGAGGTCCATTCTCGCATCGTGGTTAAGGTCCCAAAATCCGGAGAATTTGAGGAAGAGCAATTTCGGAAGAAAGTTAAGATTTATCAGATCTTTTCGCAACATCCGCCCTGCCCTTCCATAGTGCAATGTTTCCTTTACGCAGACAACGGCATTTTCCTCGAGTACATGCGAGGTGCGACCCCTATTAGAATTTGATAGGTTTGCTTACTGACCACATTATAACATTATAAGATGCGTCCCTTTGTTCTAGAATACAAGACAATCATATCCGAGACCAGCAAAGTTCGATTGTTACCAAGGTGGAAAAGCTGGAAGCTCTACCCCTACGAAAGGAATGGATGAACGACCTTGCTCAGGCGGTCGCTTTCCTCGAATCGCTCAACCTTGCCCATGGCGACCTACGACCTGAAAATGTCTTGCTTGATCGTAATCGATTGAAACTGTCTGATTTTGATTACACGGCGGTAATCGGGTCAGACTTCGAAGCTTGCATTGCCCCGTACGGCCGAATACTCAGTAGCAGGGAGCCGGACCAAGGACGACGTGGAACTTCCGGCTTCCTGGGTCCTCGAACGGAGCAATTCGCCGTCGGTTCCTTGTATTACCTGATAAACTACGGCTTTGAAGTTTATGGAGATCGATGTCTTACCGAGGATCCTAGGGAGCATAGGCCTAAGGTCGTGGACTTACTACAGAACATGGAATTTCCGAAGCTAGATGGTGATCCACTAATTGACAATATTATCGACAAATGTTGGCACAACAGGTATGCCACGATTGCGGAGTTGGCTGCATACACAGAGACGCTCCTCCCTGGAAGAACCAACGAGAAAGAGAGCAATGGCGAGGCAACCAACCACGAAGCAGTCAATAGCGGAGAATCGAATGACCACAACTGTGATATCGATCAAAACGCAGAGGATTTCTCTTCGAGAAAGGCATACTGTCAGGGCCTGGAGAAGCGTGGACTTCTCCGTAAGCTTTCATCGGGAGAGCCTGAGCGACTTGGATTCACTCTTGAGTGGTATAGGCACAGTTGTGGGTGAGTGGATAGACTACATGTATGTAATGAGTATGGTAAGAGATAGCCTTGAATTTAACGATATTGCATGGAGGCTTCATCTCTTTGGGAATTTCCATTTTTCATTGTCGCCATGCCTTAGTTCGCCTACCCGCAACTACTTTTTTAGAAATGTACAAGAAAATTACCCTAACAATCCGAGCATGGAGTAATTATTTATCGCGCCTATTCCGCGATTGACCAATTGACACAAATCGACGCCACTTCCTGCAACTAATAGGGTGCTAAGCCAATTCGATTGCCCAGGTGCGCTTGGCGAGCTTTTCCGGCGGCCCAAGCAAGTAAGCACCCCTCTCCAGAAGAAGAACCTCAATCAGATATCTACTCTCTGTCAGCCAGCACGCCTCTGCATCAGTAGCCCCCCAAGGAAGGTCTAGGACGACGGCACGAACCCATGTCACGTGCACGAATAGTCGCAGGCATCGGTGCGAATGAGGGGTCCTGGAACGATGATTAGGGGCAATGCTGCTGATCATGTGATAGCGTGACGGCGCGTACAGGAGGCGTACGCGCTGAGGCGTACCAACGTCCGAGATGTCCCTCAATCTTGGCATTGCATCGCGACCCAATGCTAAGACTGAAGCATCAATCCTCTATTTTGTACCTCAATACCCCGCCGATGTATAATATGATTTAACTCTATCATGATGGACAGCACCAGCCCTGTTGATGGGATTGTCCACGCTGCTACATTCGTATCGTCAACTATACCTAGGATCAAGGTTGGAAATTTGCTTTCGCATCACCACCAACAACTACAATCTGCGCTGGACAGTCTACAGCGAGCTCTGCGATCTCCACTGTCTAGTGATAGCAACAGTCGCCAGCCATCTACTGAACCGGAAGAGTCAAGCTCATTGCCTTCAGTCTATCCCGAACAGCTAGATACACTTGGTTCAACAAACAATGGAAGCGGCCAATAAGCAAGCAATATCCACGATGGTCGAGAACCCCCCCGAATCTCTACCTTCAGCACACTCTCCACGTCACCGACCACGTTCGCTAAGCCCGAGCAGTCCCCTATCGAGGAGGCAATCAAATCAGACATGAAGAAATTCATGGGAAAACTCTAAAGGCAATCCGAAAAGATACACTCCTTCACAAATAAGAATGAACGGGATGCGATATCCCAAGGAAAAGACTGGACAGGCCTAGATCCTCGCCTAGTTGACATCAAGCTAGCAGCGCGCGGTTCTAGCTTGACCACAAAGTTCCGGGCAGGCCTCGCACGGTATTCTTTCGCCAAGGACTACCTGGATTGGGCGGGAAAACATAGCGAAAAGCCTCGCCATGAGTTTCTGAATAAAGACGCAAGAGATGTAGATAACAGAGGGTCAGGATATGTAAGTAAGTATTTGGACGAAATCGGACAGCCTACCGAAGGTGCTCGGAAGGCGATCCTGTATGGTTTGAAATACCACTCAATCGAGTATATTTATGAAAGCTGTGGCGTCTCTGGCTTCCTTTTCTTTGTTTACACTTCATTCCGCGAATTACCATACGGACATCTACAATCATTGGCCGCATCAATTCGCAAAACATCAGAATGGTCTACTTTTGCAGAGGCAAAAGCTCCTTGGATGTCCAATTGTCTGTCCATATATGTGAAGGATTGCAGTAAGTTCTATCCACTGTGTGTAAGGATCAAGACTAAGGTGTGCAAAGCAACTTACCGAGACCGGCAATCTGGCCAAAAGCGTTCACTTGATCCCGAGTGCCTTGAACAGCGCCAGAATAAGCGTACGGAGCTGGCCTTCAAGTCGACCACGACAATTGAAACGGATGCACAAAGCGAGGCGCAAGATGCCAGATTGAGTCATACAGAAATGGACCCGCCTCAGGGGAGCATGCCCACGCTTCAATTGCCACCGAGACCACCGACTCCACAGACTACCCCATCTACTTCACCCCAATCAACGAGTCCATCAGCGCAGTTTGGGAACCATGAACTACTAAGGAACTAGGTCTGGGAATGGCTTATATGCAGCTAGCTGGGTTGATTTTCTTCGATTTTCAAGTCCCCGAAGCCTTTACATGAAAATGGGGAACTTCTCCGGTTTCCAAAATATCCTGATATCAAACATTCACCGGGTGAAGATACTACTGGGGTAAACTCGGAATGGACTATATTGAGAGTTCAATTTTATAAGGCGTTTGGTCTTTGTTAGGATGAACCAAGACATGGATCCACCTATATTTACATTCATGGATTTTTTTTTTTATCTTAGTCAGAACCCCATATAAATTGCCAGAAATAGGGGTCTCGAAATAAAGAGTTGTCAATGCGTGCTGATGGGCCATACGTACAGTTACACCGAGAGTCTTTACCCACATGATGTCGATACGGCTTGTCAAGCACATACAGATCTGGTGACTTCGACCAATAGCACTCTCCGGTCCAGCATAGATATAAAGTAAATGAGACAAACGGTCATAATTAGTCTAATGTTGCTCGTCGCCGTCCTCCAAAAGCACTTAGCCAAAATTAGCCAAAGGGACTTACTGTATCGAGAGATGGGTGCTACCTAGGCTTAGGGGAATAGAAGAGCTATAGAAAATTTCAGATAAGACAAACCATCAGAAACCAGCCTTGAAGAAAACCAATTCGGATTACTCCAGATAAAGAATGATACTAGCTAGTAGGCTTCCTCTGACTCGACAAGGTGCGGTTCTTCACGACCTCTTGCGCTCCAACCGCGACGCAAGACGCGGTGACTTGTCGAGACCAGGAAATAGATATTCAAGGGTCTCCCATCCTTTAAAAGCATGTCTCTTCTCACGTGTAATTACAAGCTAGCTCACTCTTAGTCAAGATATAATTACGGTCTGATTCCTTGCAATTCCTTTCGCAATGAGTTGTTCCATGTGTCAAACCTATTCGATACAGCAACACCTCCAAATCAAATTAACTCAATATTGCCACTCGGTCTTCTTGAATCTTAGTTCAGTGGCTTGACAGGAAATCTTGAAAGCAAAGTCGTTGTGTCTGGTGTAGTAGTCGCCACCCGACATTCCGAAGTTCTGCGTAGTAGTTACGAGTCGAGAAGTCCTTCCAATCCATAGCTTCCTGGCAGCCACAACGTTATCCCGCTACTTATTGAAGATGGAGTTTACCCAATAGTGAGTCATCGGTGACATGCTCTGTAAAAGTTGTTGTGTCTGACGTAGTACCCGCCACCCGACATTCCGAATCTTGTTCGTATTGGAACTGCCGAGACTCGCAAGAAGCGTGTCGATCTCCTCACTTGAATAATGAGAATCCAAATGAACATTATTGAGCGTTTGACTCGGCATGTTTTTTTTCTTTAAAAAAGGAAAAGCATCATCATTGATTACTTGGCGTAAGACACTTGGCATGGCGATTTCAAAATTCGCGTGGTCAAACCCTTGTCGGGAAAGTCTCACTTGCTGCTCATTTTTGAGCACGAGGGCGATGTGTTGTGATATCACATCGCATCCATGGATGCGATCAGACCCCAGTCAAGTCGTACTTTTTTGATCAGCCCTATATCGATCTGCTCCCTATTGTCCACAAATGAAAACTCTATACGTTAGTCTTAAACAATCTAGTCGGCTTTTTGACTACGTCTTCCACTATGTAAACTTCATCCAGGTTTTGTCTCTAGGATTATGGGAAGCCTCGGTTCACCCTAGCAGATTAGGCCAAATACATTGGATATCAAGGTCCTCCTTAGCGATAGACGCTATACGGTGCAAGATAAGGGCCGACAACGGAGAATTCTGCTGGAATATCTTCCGCACCCCGGCTTCTTCCACCTGCCAAGGGTCTAGCGCCAACTCTTGGCGCCAAGGTTTGATCCTGCCCGCGGAGTTTTGCCACTTCCATGAGAGTCCATTGGCGCCATCTAATCGCCGAGGAACAATTGCTTTTTAAAAAAAGACACATATTTCGCTTGCATAACGAGGTAAACTCACCATACTAATGGAGCAAGTCTGTAAAGATGATGAGAGGGTGGAACATTCCGCAACCGCAATATCCTGGCACTTGGCAATTTTGCCTTGCCAGATCTTGGCGGTTCCGCGCTTGCAGATACGATCCCGTATGCAGTAATTGTTGGCATTCTAGACCCCAGATAATTCCGGTTAGAGGAGCCCCCACTAGAGTCCGGTGCCTATCAAACACGAGGTGGACGGCTAATTCCTCGGCGCCAAGACTGTAACTGCTTCTCTTCCAATGAATTGTGCAACGTGCAAGGATAACCGCGGGGATCAAACTTTAGAAGTCACGGGCCAAGACTCTTGTGGGATCTCCACACACCGTGGTTTCTCACGCGAGCAGACTCTGAGCCTTCGCTTGAAAACTAAAGTACCACCTTCCTCCCCACTTTGGGACATTTCTTTCCAACTATCCAGTGATTGACAATCAAAGGAGTCAGAGAGCAAACAGCTCGGTGGTTATCACGGATATCTACTCACCTGAGAGCAATCTCCAATGGCAGACGAGAAGCATGACGTCCCCCCAATCTCTGGGTCGGGCGGCAGCCCACTAAGCCAGCCAGCTCATACGCTACCTTATGAAGTCGTGATCAAGGAACTCGGTACTGGGGTGGACGAAGGTCTGTCCCCCGAAGAAGCGGCTCGTCGCCTGCAGGAATATGGACCCAACAAACTGGACGAAGGTGAAGGCGTATCGTTGATCAAGATCCTCGTGCGCCAGGTTGCCAACGCAATGATGCTAGTAAGACCCCACACTCTCTATCCTTCGTGTTAATATCGCGGAACTCAGCTCAGGCCCAATCTAATACAGTTTGTAACAGGTGTTGATTCTGGCCATGGCGGTCAGCTTCGGAATTCGGTCGTGGATTGAGGGCGGAGTAATCTGCGCTGTCATTATCTTGAATATCGTCGTTGGATTCTTCCAGGAGTACGCCGCCGAGAAAACAATGGAATCGTTGCATTCGCTCTCATCCCCGACGGGAACTGTCTCGAGAGGTGGACAGACATTCTCGGTGCCGTCGTCTGACATCGTCCCCGGTGACATGGTCGAGCTTAGGACGGGAGATACCGTCCCGGCGGATATTCGGTGAGTTTCCTATCATGGTGCAACTGTGATTTCAAAGCCATTAGGGCGGGTTCTTGGCCGATTCGCTAACACATATCAGCCTGGTTGAAGCAGTTAACTTCGAAACCGACGAGGCTCTCCTGACTGGCGAGTCTCTTCCCGTCCAGAAGGAATGCGACTCGACGTTCAAAGAGGATACTGGCCCTGGAGACCGCCTTAATATTGCCTACAGTTCTAGCACCGTCACTCGTGGTCGTGCTCGTGGTGTGGTTGCTAGTACCGGCATGTTCACTGAAATCGGATCCATTGCCCTCGCATTGCGAGCCAGCGGAAACAAGCGTCGTCAAGTCAAGCGTGGTCCCAACGGTGAAACCAAGAAACGTTGGTACGTTCAGGCCTGGAGTCTCACCTCGGTGGATGTCGTCGGTCGATTCCTCGGTGTCAATATCGGAACGCCCTTGCAGAGGAAGCTCTCAAAGCTGGCCTGTTTGCTATTCGGAATTGCCGTTGTGTTTGCCATTGTCTGCATGGCTGCAAACGAGTTTAGCAGCAACAACGAAGTCATCATGTATGCTGTTGCAACTGGTATCAGTATGATTCCGGCGTGCCTTGTGGTCGTTCTTACCATCACTATGGCAGTCGGTACAAAACGCATGGTCGAGCGGAACGTCATTGTTCGCAAATTGGACTCGCTGGAGGCGCTCGGTGCTGTCACAGATATTTGTTCCGATAAGACCGGTACATTGACTCAGGGTAAGATGGTTGTCCAAAAGGCATGGATCCCATCTCGAGGAACGTACTCGGTGGGCCCATCCAACGAGCCTTTCAATCCTACCGTTGGAGATGTCAGCTTCAGCCCTGTACCTCCTTCGCAATTCGATCATGAGAAGCCAGGTGTCCCAGAGAACGCAGAAGGCATGGTCTCGGGAAACCGCCAGCTCGAAGACTTCCTGGACGTCGCGTCGATGGCCAATCTCTCTCACGTGTATAAGTCCGAAGAAGGCGACTGGAACGCACGGGGTGAACCCACAGAAATTGCCATTCATGTCTTTGCATCGAGGTTCAATTGGAACCGTGACCGCTGGATCAAGAAGGGTCAGGGCGAGGGTACAGTGTGGCACCAAAAGGCTGAATTCCCATTCGACTCAACCGTCAAGAAAATGTCCGTGATTTTCAGCAAAGAAACCCCGCAAGAGACCCGCACAATGGTGTTCACCAAGGGTGCGGTCGAGCGTATCGCAGACTCGTGCACCTCTATTATCTGGGACCAAGATTCCTCTACCCCTGTGCCAATGACCGACGATCACCGCGAAAAGATCCTTCAGAACATGGAAGAGCTCGCCAAACTGGGACTTCGCGTCTTGGCTCTGGCCCATCGCCCGTACACTGCCCAGACACAACTGCTCGAAGATGCCGACCTGAACCGTGAAGACGTGGAGAAGGATCTGTGCTTCCTGGGACTGATCGGCTTGTATGATCCTCCGCGCCCCGAGACGGCGGGCTCAATCGAGGCCTGCTACCGGGCTGGTATCGTTGTCCACATGGTCACCGGTGATCACCCTGGCACTGCTAAAGCAATTGCTCAGCAAGTGGGAATCCTCCCTGCCGATTTCAGTGCAGTGGCGGCTGATGTCGCAGACGCCATGGTCATGACCGCTAGTCAATTCGATAAACTCACGGATGACCAGGTAGATGCGCTTCCGACTCTGCCTTTAGTTATTGCACGCTGCGCCCCGCAGACCAAGGTTCGCATGATTGACGCTCTTCACCGCCGTGGCCGCTTCGCAGCCATGACCGGAGACGGGGTGAATGATTCTCCTTCGCTTAAGCACGCCGATGTTGGTATCGCCATGGGACAGGCAGGTTCGGACGTTGCTAAAGATGCATCTGATATCATCCTTACGGATGACAACTTCGCCTCGATTCTGAATGCCGTCGAAGAAGGTCGTCGTATCTTTGACAATATTCAAAAATTCGTTCTTCATCTCTTGTCCGAGAACATCGCTCAGGCCTGCACCTTGCTTATCGGATTAGCTTTCAAAGACGCTGATAATCAATCCGTTTTCCCTCTGTCACCGGTCGAAATTCTCTGGATCATTATGATTACATCGGGTATGCCCGATATGGGTCTTGGAATGGAGGTGGCCGCCCCTGACATCATGAACCGTCCTCCCCAGAGTAAGCAAGGCATCTTCACCTGGGAGGTGATCATCGACATTCTGGTGTATGGTGTCTGGACCGCAGCGCTCTGTCTGGCAGCATTCTCTATCCGCATGTGGGGATTCGGCGACGGAAACCTGGCCCGCGGCTGCAACAAGGAGTGGTCCGAGGAGATCAAAGACTGCGAACTGGTCTTCCGCGCACGTGCCACAACATTCGTGTGCTTGACCTGGTTTGCGCTGTTCCTGGCTTGGGAGATGGTCAACCTGCGTCGGTCGTTCTTCCGCATGCAACCCAAGTCCAAGAGATACTTTACCCAGTGGATGTACGACGTCTGGCGGAACAAGTTCCTGTTCTGGTCTGTTATGGCCGGATGGATCACCATGTTCCCTATCCTCTACATCCCTGTCTTGAACGACGTCGTCTTCAAACACAAGCCTATCACCTGGGAATGGGGTATCGTGGCGGTCGAGGCTGTTCTGTTCTTCATCGGTGTCGAAGCCTGGAAATGGGCTAAGCGCGTCTTCTTCCGTCGCAGAGCCAGAAAGAATCCGCAGTTGACCCCCTTGGACCAGATCCCGGAGCAGCCCTAACGCGTGCTTTCCTTGGCCCGACATCAACCGGGGCCGGGGAACAAACCACCATATTGTCTTAGCACGCACACATCATGGGAAAACACTTACTGGAAAACGGAACATCATTTTATGGAAGTTGTGGGGATGTGGAGGAGGAGAGAGATCTGGAGGAGGAATGTCCGGAGGAGGTATTTGCAATGGATCGTGGGAAATTTGGGCTCAGGGACTGCACTGCCCCCAGAGGTTGCTTTCTCACGCGCCAAACATGTACTTAGTGCCAAGCCTTGTTGCTGGGTCTTTACTAAGAATAAAAACAAGTATGAGGGGAGACTTGCAGTGGATAGACCATACAATAGTAGTATACGAGGGTGCGTGGCCTAAAACGAGTGATTTGAATTGGTGAATCGCAGGGCTGGCATGTCAACCAACCATCAGGGTTGACAGTGAGGTATTTGTAGTGGCCAACCGACAGCGGCATGTCAATCACCACCAACCCCGGCCGATTGGTCATAATCAACTAATTACCTAAGTAGACCTCCTTTTTGGTCTATGCTGCCCACTTGGGAGTCAGGTGTGCGTCATTTAAAGTCGTCAAAGATAGGGGTTGCATGAGGGGCCGACTATCCTTGCAGATGGGGTTACAGGTGAGAGACTTGGCTAAAAAAGAGTAATACATTTATTCAATCCAGACTCTATTTTAAACCTAACTGAAAGTAACCCAGTTGATTAATCACTGTATCGCGATAGTCGGGAGGACCTAGGCTTATACTAGCTCATTGCCCAGAAGAGTAATGAGTTCGTAGACAGCGAAGTCGATCGCCATACCTAAGTCACTCCATAGCTACCCGATGAATAAGAGAATTTGACAAAAACCCAGAACGCCTTAGTGGCAACAGTAGGCCTAACCCCCAGGGCAAGGGCAAGGCCAAAGTCCAGGGTTCAGATCAAAGGCCAGTGTCACACATACATATCACACAAGCTGTGAGTACAATCGATGAATCAATGCATGAGAAAGGGAATCAATCCTCGTCTTCCGTCTCTGTGTTGGTATCGCTGGTATCGCCTGCGTCGCCTTCGGTATCACTCTCGCTGGAGTCGTCGGAATCCTTAGACTTCTTCTTAGGTGCTTGACCTGTCTTGATCGCCTGCATTTGGCCGGCGATTGAATCTAAGGGAGACGGTTAGTAAAAGCGAAACAAGTAGTTTAGTGGGTAATTGAGATGGACTTACCCTCGTCTGGCTCGCTGATGTCATCTTCCTCTTCAACAGCGGCTGCCTTGGCAGGGTCGTCAATGTGCAGGGTAATTTGAGCCGTGTTGTCAAGACCCAGATAGCTGTCACAGATCATGTGGAGGATGAAGGTGAAGTCGCCGACCTGCGGGGGAGCCTGGAACTGCATCTTGAGAGTCTGGACGTTGAAGGTGGGCTTGCCGGACTCGTCGAAGATCGGCTTGTCGAATGTCGTAAACGTAAATGGTGGCACGGCCATCTTGCCCTGCTTGCCGTCTGCTAGGAAGATGTTCCAGCGAGGAGAGTGGTCGCGGGCTAAGTACGGTGCATGGGCCAGAGGCGGCTGGACAGTTTCAATCTTCGCCTCAACCTTCTTGCCGTCCACCATCTTGGTCGCGCGGTTCTTGGCTGGCTTGCGACCCATCAGGGCTTCCAGGTCGTCCTCATCGGGGTCGATATCCTCCAGGTCGAGCGGGTTCACTGGCGGGACAGATGTGCTGCCTGGCGGGATGAAGCGGGCTTTGACTACCAGCTGTACCAGACTGCTAGGTGTGATCACCTTTTCTCCCATAACCTTAAAGAAGATGCGCTCGGGTTGGAGCATGGGGAGTTGCTTAGCAACGGACACGGCGTCGGTGTATTGCTTATCAGAGAGAAGACCAGCACCGACAGTAAGACTGCGTCGTCGAGCCTCTGGCAGTTCCATGTACCTTTGAACAGTGAAATGTTCCTTTGAATCTTCGCCCTCTACGGACTTGACAATGGCATCGGTGAAGTTGGGAAGTTGCAACAGTGGTGATGAGCCCGGGGACACAGCCTGAATGAGGTTCTGAGACGTTTTGAAAGCACCGACGATCGGCCCAAGGTTACCAAATGCGAGTGAAATAGCAGTGAAAGCTTCAGTGAGAGCAAGGGCGACAGGAGCCGCTTCATATTTTTCTGCGGAGGTTCAGTTAGTGGTATATTTCAGAAGATCACCAAGGAACTTTTCTTACCAGCATCCAGAGAGGCATCACGAAGATCAATTCGGCCAAGATAAGCCCATAGCAAAGCCAAAGCCTTCCTACGAGAGGAGCTATCCAACTGCTTCAGCGCCTCACGGTCTTTGGCCGTAAGGAACGAGTTATCATCTGCCAATACCCGCTTCTCGAGCTTGGCCAGGCCAGACTCTGCCCGAGCACCCTTGAGCATATCATTGAATTCTTCGCCGGACGACAGAGCGCTGATAATTCCGCCCTCGGTGATATCGTCCTTGTACTCGCGGAAGATGTTTCCGGCACTGGCAACAAGAACCCGCTCCTTTGTGTAGCGCTGAGATCCATACCACCACTTGCCGACGATATAAGGCAGCAGGACACCCAAAAGAGCACCATACACCATTAAAACGTATTTGCCATTGCCTTCCATAATAATGAACTTGGGAAGGGCAATACCGATGCTAAAGCTCTGCTTGCCGTCCGGGTGGCCAAATTGGAGGTAGTTGTTTCGCACCTCCTCGTCAGTGAGAGCTTTATAGGCCTTGGTGAGCTCCACAAAGCGCTCGTTGAGCATCTCGATAGTCTCGTTCTTAGCGGGGTCGGGGCGAATTTTATCGGGGTGGTAGATCAAGGACATGCGCTTGTAATGTCTGGAGATGGCTTTCTCATCTGCGCTCTGTTTCCCAACAAATTTAGTCAGTTGGGATCCTCTGAGCGTATTTGGCGAGCACGCGCCCAGGTGTATAACTCACCCTCGAGACACCCAAAATATCATAAGGGTCGTATGCCTTCACCACTGTTCTGGCGGTGACGACAATTAAGTAGACCATCCATGCCATTACGGCGTATCCGAGGATGACCGTCACAATGCGCTTGATTCGGCGCTCTTTGCGCAGGCGCTTGCGCTTCTGCGCGTCGATAAGGTCCGCATGTTCAGGTTTGAAATCGGATTTGATGCGGGGAGCGGTATTCTCAAGCTCTGTAACATAATGCGGTTAGGGTTAAGGAACCCATATGGTATAGTCTTGCTAAGCTCACCTTTACTAGGTCGTAGGAGGTTATAGGTGAGAGGGAGAGTGACCAGGCCGGTCAAGGTGAGGATGAAGAAGGGGAAGAATTGTCCCTGAAAGCCAAAGTTAGCATTACTGTGTCTTTATCGGATCATGTCCCATCCTTACCTGCTCATCATAGGTGTAGTCTGACGACATTCTGCGGCGGGTTCAGAGTACAGACAGCGGTGGCCGCTGGCCGCGGAATTTAAAGATCGTGTTGCACAGGGCTGTTGACAGTAGCCACTTTGGACGGTTAAGAGAACGCGTTTGGATTGTGCAAAGAAAATAAGAGCCTAATTAGAGCCCAAAATACTGGCTCACAAGAAACAAAGGAGTGATGTAGGGTGAATCAATATTGCATTTCCTGACCTTGATGACCGTGTCCTCAAGCAGGGTCCACCCACCGCCTGCCTTAAGTGGGACTCAATACGTGGCAGTTTCTTTGCGCTGTAGGCGGTGAAGGGACACGGAGCAGATACTACATCTGTTGTATACTGTGCACTGTTGTTCTTTCTGTCTTATGATTTATGATAACTTTCCTCTATGGCTTTTTCCGATGTCGGCATATGTGGTCAAAATATGTTCGTAGTTCTTGGCTTGAATGAGCTCAAAGCTGCATATATACTGATTAAATACACTCTAAAAGAGCTACAGTCATGATCAGATATCCAATCGAACCCACATGCTGCAGCCTTATCCATTTCCTTTCAGTTTAGGATTATTGACAGAACAGATCCATCGCACACAATTCTCCCCTCATAACAAAGATAACCGACACTTCCCCAGTCCGCCTAGAAAAGGAGTTCAAGCATCAACAACTCGAGGTCGGACGCAAACTCAACCAATCCAGACAAAGCATGGATACGAAGTATCAGCCAGAAAATGCCTATGACTCATTTTCTCATGTGTGCGATAGAATCAACGGACCAGAATCCACACGGCCGGGTTAAGAGGGACCAATCCAATACCTCGTGGGAGGCATCTTCATTGCTACAAGTCGGGGACCCGGGATGATCCGTGTGATCTGGCGTTCTTGCCACTTCAGCGTGGTGTGGGCGCATTTGCAGTGGCCGACAGAAGACGCAGGGCGTCACGTTGTCGGTTTATTTTCGATGGCGTTTTGTTTTGTTTTATTCGAATGCGGATTCATAAACGTCGCGAATTCGTAAAATCGTTTTGGTGTTTTGTCTTTTTTGTTGACTGAAAAGAAAGGTGGCGAAACAATCCGTCAGGTTAAGGTACCAGACGGGAACTTCAGACACTCAATCTCCAAGGGCATGGCCACTCGTTCTTAAAGGGATGTCAGGATTGGTGCTTTCAGCTGAATCAGAACGAGACTGATACTCACGAGTCGATGTAGTCGAGTCCACCGAAGTACTCAAGCATCCGGTAACAGAGGCTCACATCGTCGCCCGGCTCTCCGCCGAACAGACGACACTGCGCTTCTTCCAGTCCACCTGATCCCAGCCGCGAGGGGTGCTCACGGATCTGCCAGGCTGTATACCCATTGTGCCATGATGGGGCGAGGGTGGCCGCCGGAGATCCAAGTGAAATGCATGCGTCAGGAGAGTTGTCGGTGGACACAAGCGCGCAAAAGCTATTCTGAGGTGTCCGAGGGGTCGGTTTGATTGCCACGGGCAAAGTCGGATGTTGAGCGAAAACAGTGTGAGGTATGTTGCGATTGCTTGAACGACGAGTACGGCGTCTGTTATGCCTCTGGCCCATTCTTGGAAGTCGAATTGGAAGAGAGATTCAAAGAAATGGGAAAACAACTTTTGATATAGAGGGGAGCGACCATCACCTCCTGGAAAGGATGAGATGAGGTACTGAGAGGAAAAAGTCGGAAGTATGCAGCAGGACTCTTTTATAGAGTACCCTTGTACCCTTGGGAGCTGCCAAGTGAGTCACGTAAAGGAGAAAAAAGGAAGACCCACTTTCTCGGTGGGACCATCCCGAAGAAGATCTTGTGTGATCACCTTACGGCTCTCATGGCTGAAATGGCGTTACTCCGTACGTCCCCATTTCCCAATTAGTTCGAAAGGCGTGATATTTCTCTGACAATTTTTACCATCGCGTCATTTGAGGACCTCCAGAGTGAGTAATTATTAAACTTTAGGCATGCTACGTTTTAAATGAGGTGATTCACCTTGGGGATGAGCCTCATAACTATGAAGGTATGAGCCATAAGATCAGGACATTGCAAAATCGAACCCCAAAAATTGAAACAAAAGAAAATTGAAATATCAATGACTCCATATTGCCATGTCATGAGATGATTGGAAAAAATTACCTCAGGCCGATGCCGGCTTGCCTTAATGCCGTACGGACCGAACGGCGATCACATCAGGCAACAAAGAGCTTCCCGACTTTACCCTAAACTGCCCTAAAACCGCCCTAAAACCGCCCTAGACCACCCTAAATCACCCTATAAATGCACCCCAAACCTTCGAGTCATGCAGGTTCCCGGAAGCCTCGTCAGTCTCCGAGCTATCTAGGCAATTTCTTGGGTACCTAGGTAGCAAGGAATGTTTGAATTTTTGCACCTTGCATCGAACAAACGCACGTGTGCAACGTGGAGAAAATTTCAAATGCCCCCAAGCCACTGCTCCATAGGCAATAAAGAACTGAGTCACTTAAGTAAAATTTTTCTTTCTCGGGAATTCGGGATGAAAGAAATTCACTATTGACTCAGGTTTAATAATTAATGGAGGGCCTAACCTGTGAGGACACTAAATATAGCCTTGAAGACTTTCTTTGCTCCTTTGTCCCCTAAGACAAACAGAACAAACAGAACAAACAAACATCTTGATTTCTAGACTCTCCCTTGCAGCAAAATCACTATATTCTGGGTCAACAAATGCACTATGCGGTACCGTGAAGCCTTCCTCGTCCACTTTGGAGCTATCGAACTGCGTCGAAATGAGAGGTTCATTGGGCTGTTGACCGCTGAGATAACACCATCTCCAACTCGGACTAAACGCATACCCGAGTTCATTCCACCCATTTGGCAGTGTTAAACGAGTGGGGATACTTGGATATTAATGGAGCTCCAGTCACAAACCGTGAGGGGATCTCTCTTGATGTTTTTCAACGGCCACCAAACCTTGATAATCAAGACTCGGCGAGCGAGGAGACGCTTGCGCTCCCACTTGTTTGGAAAAGCCGTCTTCAGATTGTGCAGCGCACCCCTAATAGTGAAATCCGAGTGTACACTATGCGCCGGGGCGCGGTTACTAGCGAGTAAGGCTCTATCTTCTGCGAGGCATCGAACTCGATGCGCAGATGTGACTGTCCTGGTAGCACTAGTTCTGGGGCATTGTTTAGCCTCTCAAATGACTAGACAGACAGGTTTATTCCGAGACCGGTACTGAAATCTTGCGAACTAATGATTCGGTCTGAGGGATGGTCGTAACATTGTCTTCGGCCAAGATCCTGGCGAGCTCAGGCATTTCATGCGACAGGTATGCAAATCTGATCTGTTCTTGTCAATTGTGTAGGACGTTTCCTGCCCCCGGAAATCCTGCACCTGAACCTTACGGATCTTGGCCAGTACCTGCATTCTCTTGGGCTTATCTTCCGGTTTACTCTTGGTGAAGCCGACTTGGACACTGTTATCGACATCTAGGCGTCTCCAGAAACAGAGGTCTGTATTGACGTGTCTGGCTATATATTCGGCGTGTTCTCCCATATTGAACTGGAAATATCGATATCGGAAGCGAGTATTGATATGCTTGTCCGAAAATAGCACCACTCAGGGTTTAGAGTTGGGAGATGCAGATCTATATGTCATCACAAGAAACAGAACTGATATGGCCCCACTAGGCCCTAAACAAGAACCGAGGTTTTTGTTATGTCTAGTGGTAAAATACGCTGTGTCCTTTCCCACATTATAAATAAGTACCTGCATGGTGGCGAGGGTTAACCATCAAGACAGGCCCAGAAGATCTGATTAAAGTACATAGACCGGGGATATATGGGTATCAACATTGCGTACTATGTATAGGGCCCCTGTTGGAAGGGGCTTTGCTCGCTTCCGAAATTTATCTGCGCTCCATGGAGGTACGGGTACGAGTGGGAACCCGACGTCCCATCATTATTTTATAATTTTTGAAATGCGCAAATCTGGTATTCGTCAATTTGTATAAAACTCCTCATCGTTGGCAGTCAGAGAGGGTTTACCTTGCTTATCAGCATGCACTTCACCCAAGCGGGCTTGTACCTCGTAACTTCGAGGAGCATGGCCTGATTCAGGCTACTCGAGGACGTTGCCTACGATTGCACCGAGGTCATCAGTTTGCGTTCTTTCTGAATAGACGACATTGTATTGGTTTGGCTGTTCTAGCGAGCAGTAGGTCCCGTCCCGGCATCTGACCTTTGTCTAGGCGTCATCGCATGTTTAGGACGATCTATAGGAATAGAGGGGCGCGGGGCACTCACTCTGGCATACATTGGCGCTAAGAGACATTTTGCAGAACGCTCTGGTAGTGTGTCTACCGGTTTGTACAGCCGTTAATAAGCAGAACAAAGGTCCACGGGCTATTTCTGCTTGTTGCTGATGGAGTTCCTTCAGGGTCATCGTTCTCGAGAAGGCCAAGCGAGCTTTTATAAAGACACATGGAAATTGCTGTCGGTCAAGGGATATCGCCAGATCCAATTGAAAAGTTCATATGGTCGCTAATTCTAATTGGTATACGCATATGCGTTTGATTCAACCTGCTGGGCGAGTCGGATTGGACACCTCATCACCTTAGGCAATAATTCATACAGCGGCGTCGGGCAATGAACCTCCTTGCAACGACGACTTAGATCGAGACCTGCAATGTTTCTCAGTAGTTCTTGGCATCTATCGTCACAAAGGAGACAAGTCGTCATTGGTCGATTTCAGCACGTACGTGACCACGGCGCTAACAGAACCCCTCCACCCGACGATGTATGGGATAGAAGTTGTTGCAATAAAATCCTGTCGTGAAACCTTGCAAGATTGTAGTAGAAGAGAGTGGCTGCACCCGATGGATAGTTAGAGACCACAACAGTATGGATAGGGCTTAATTCTAAAGACATAGCAAAGCTACCTAGGTACATATCAACGCCGCTGTAGTACATAGTCGAAGATTTTCCTAGGAGAGGAAATCAATATCAGGTGTTGTTGACACAAAGATCCTCAGTACTGTGAGGTACTGTGAGGACCCTTGTCATTTTCAATGTTTCGAATGTGAAAGGTGAAGAAAAATCAAGACAAAAAAGTGGGAGTCGTCGAGCATTTGCCATAAATTCGCATCGCTGCTCAATCCACCCGCCTAGCCGCCAAGAGCGAAGAACGAAACGGGACTCCGCCCCGAGGTCCACCCGGTGGACTCTCCGAGCCACTCGGAAACCATATGAGTGGATATGAGACAGCTGCATAGTATCTCGACCGATGACCGTCTCTGCCGGCAGCTTCGTTATGAAAGAGACTGCCACGTTCTTCACATTCTTCACATCTCGTTCATCTCATCCATCTCATTCACCAGAATTCTTGTCCACCATGAACAACCCATTTGGCCACCACCTTCCTATTCGTAAAGTTGCCTTCGTGGCTGGCGCCAACGGCATTAGCGGGGGTGCCATTGTTGATCATCTGGTCAAACAGCCGCACAGAGAATGGTAAACGACTCTATCCTCTTCACATCTGTACTTATAAGGAAAAGATCTAATCACCACTGTTGGAAGGTCGGAGATCATCATCACTTCGAGGAGCCCAATTAAGTCAGTCTTCACGGACCCGAGGATTCGGTTCGTTGCCCTCGACTTCCTAGAACCGGCGGAGGGAATCGTGGAGAAGATTAAGGAGCTCTGCAAGGATGTTACCCATGCCTTCTTCGCTTCCTACATCCACGACAACGACTTCTCGAAGCTCCACGTGAAGAACGGCCCTCTGTTCCGCAATTTCCTAGAATCAGTCGACCTAGCCTGCCCTAGATTGCAGCGTGTGGTGTTGCAAACTGGAGGAAAGGTACGGCTGGACCTTAACATATTGAACCAGATCTGACTGTTGGCAGCATTATGGATTCCAATTCAGGGACATCAAAACACCCCTGGTGGAAAACATGCCTCGCTACGAAGGTCCCGAGAGCATCTTCTACTACGAGCAGGAAGATGACATGTTCGCCATCCAGAAGCGCCGTAGTACTTGGAACTACAACATCATCCGCCCCATGGCTATCATCGGCTACAGCTGGCAATGTGGGTCAAAACATTGGGTCCGTTCTCTGACTGGACACTAACAGATGATTTGCAGACCTTGGCATCAACGAAACACTTCCGATAGCCCAGTACTTCCTCATCTGCCGTGAACTCGGCGAGGCCCCCCGATGGCCAGGAGACCTAGACGGCTACCACCGAGTCGAGAACCAGTCTTTCGCCCCCGGCATTGCCGACCTCACTGTCTGGGCAGCAATAGAGGAGCAGTGCAAGGATGAGGCCTTCAACCACGCCAACGGTGATGTGATTGTCTGGAAGTTCCTATGGCACTTGCTAGCCGAATACTTTAAGGTCTCGATGGACAAATTTGAAGCTCCCACAGAGGAGACGAAGCCTATGGACTTGGCCGAGTGGGCCAAGGACAAGAAGCCGACATGGGAGAGAATCGTGGCCAAGTACGGTGGTGAAACCGAGGCATTTCAGCTAAACGCGTTTGAGTTGATGAACTGGTTAATCTCGCCATCTCTGCAGAAGGTGCCGTTCATCAGCACTGTTACCAAGGCTCGCGAGTTTGGCTGGAACCGCAATGATGACACTTACCAGGCGTGGTTGAACACCATGCGGTCTTACGAAAACGCTGGTGTGCTGCCCATCTCTTGAGCCTTCCGAGGTCCCTCCTTTCCCCCCCCCCCCCCCCCCCCCCCCCCCCCCCACC
>CAJVRC010000903.1:137812-166361 GCA_911456345.1 Penicillium egyptiacum
AGAACGGAAATAGAAAACTTCATTTCTGGCTACTTCAACGTGATGCCTTATTTTATCATCCCCTGTGTTAATGGCCGTCCAGGCAGTGTCTGTGGTTTCTAGCATTAGATTGGACTGTTGGTGTGATATCGATATCTAGGCGACATACAAAGTTTTGTTAGAGGGTGGCCGCGAATCGGTCACTCAAGATATCCTCAAGTTAAAGATCAACTTATAGCACTAGGATAAAATAAAGGAGATTGTTATATTGAGGCATAACACAATTTCTAGCGATATTAAGCCAATCTAGGAATTGATAGGTGATAAATAACCTGCATTGAGAGCCGAATACCCAGTAGTGCCTGCAGGTTATGGCAAGCAAGTCTTTGCCTGGATGTATGAGAGGTTCGTAGACCTAAAGCAAAGTCTTGCAATAGCTGAAATCAAAGGGACCAGTCTCTGTTTGGTAAAGGTCAACAAGAAATCCACAAGATCAAGTATCTGAAGTCAGGTTCCAGAGCTATCATTGACCAGGTCTTCCAGTCGTAACTAGGGTCAAATACAAGAGCAATGCATTAAATGATGTATAACGGCGTTAACAATGATGAAAGTCTGACAGATGAAGTAAAAAGAAGAAAATATTGAAGAACCAGGCCGTAGAAAAAGTGCCCGAGAAGAGGAAGGAAAAAATAAACGGAAAGGAAGAAAAGGCAGGGGAAGAGTAAGAGAAAACAAATGGCGAAAAAGAAAACAACAAGCAACACAACCCGCGTGTGTACTGTACAGGGTCCCAGAATCAGGACCATGCGTGGGCACCAAAAGCCATCGTTCCTGTCCAAGACGCCTATGAAGAGGATCCAACTACCAGACCAAGCATTCCCCTAGGGAGGAAAGGACAACTCCTAGCGCTGTCTGCTTGCGCATCCCTGAAAACACAGACCGTAGCTCCAAAGACATGCATGACAAGTAGGAAGAATCGGAAATTTCGACTAGGTACCGTATAGCTTCGACGTACTTCCAGCGCTCTACTTCTTGCGGTTGGATCGGCGGGCAGCGAGATCACCCTCAGCGAGCCATTTGCTGGCGTTCACCATCTGGACGATGTTGACGAACTGCTTGAAGGCCATGATAGGGAACGAGATACCGGTGATGATCCACGGCCAGGTGCTCTCGAGCTTGTTCGCACGCGCCATCTCGAGGGCACCGGCGCTCCAGGGACTGGCGAAGAGGCTGGCTGGCTCGGGGTGGGCGGGGTTTCCGGGCTGGGCAGAGGACAGCTGGGAATCGGAGACGGGCTGCAGGAGCGAAGGGGATAGGGTCGGCGAGGAGAAGGACAGGAGGTACAGACCGATGAAGAAGGCTTCGTTGGCGGTACAGCAGATGAACAGGACGAGCTAATAAAATATTGCGGATAAGCTTGGGGAATGCAAATTCAGTTCGACGCGGCGGGGTCTTACCTTGCTGGTGTAGTACTGGTACATAATCCAGCTACGGCTAGGGTCGACCTTCTTATGGCTCTGGCCGGATCCGCCCATGCTTAGAGTAGCGTACATGTGCATGTAGTGGCTGGCCATGTCCAAGCTGATGAGACCCTGGAAGAGGATGGCCCATCGGGGCCAGGCGGAGCTCAGGAAGACTAGGAGACACGCAGTGGTGCAGCGGTCGGTCACCATGTCCAGCACTGCACCGAAGGTGGTGGATTGGTTGAAGTATCGTGCTGCATAACCGTCCAGGCCATCCAGCAGACAGGACACTGTGTAGAGGAAGGAGCAGGTCCGCGGGTGGAGGGGCATGTAGTATAGGGAGGCGAAGGTCAAAACGACTCGGGAGTATCCTGGAAACGTGTTAAACCATATGTCAACTCGAAGCTTAAAGCCACATCAGCGGGGCATCCTACCGATAAGATTCGGGGTGAAAAGGAAGATGTTCTCTTTGCTTTCCTTGCTGTCTTCCCGTGCGGCGGATCTGGCCCTTTTCTTAGAAGAGGCGCGCTTTGAAGGTGTCGACACGGAGCCATTGCTAGGTGAATCTTCACTCTCCTCGGCGGCGAGGGAAGCCTTTTGTCGTCGTGTTCTCGCGCTCATTGCGATGTGAAAGGGATGTGCCTGACGAGCCTTTGTTGTTCGTACAGGTCGGGGGCACGTATGGATACCGGACAGTTGGTCTAGGTGCTGTCAGATTCGGGTTGTAATGCAGACGCAGCAGGGAGGGAAAACACACCGTGTCAGCGAGATAAGAATAAAGCGAACTGCGTCAGGATAAGGATAGGAGGTGTCCAGGTGGGAAGGAGAAATTTCAACGATAAGGGGAGATAAGCGTCTGTTGACACGCACTTGAAACCAAGGTTATTAGGTGTAAAATGAAAAGAAGGAAAAAGAATAAAAAAATGAAGGGATGAAAGATGAAAGATGAAAGGAATGGAATGTCCTGCGGGTTACGCGGAACCTTGGACTTGAGCTTTCCCCACGCGGTCCACTTGGAGATGATGATATTTGAAACATAATAACTGGACTGGACTTGAAACATGCCTATATAGTGTCAAAATTTGATCTTTCTATGATAATACTGCGGTATATAGCTCTAGAGGCAGGTCGTATATCTTTAGACCTATTATAATCCGGTAGAACGTGTTTTTATAGACATTGATTATATACTAGCCTAGAGGCCTAAAAAAATATGTACAGAACATAACACCCCAAATATACGGAGCACGAGAAACCCATTCACGTCCGTGACCTGCGCGGATCAGTGGCATCCTGTCGACGCCATTCGCGAGACTCCTTAGTGCCCATGCTACCAACGCCACCTTCAAGACGACGCTCCCAACCACCGAGGCGAATCACAAGACAAGTAGCATTATCACCTTCCTTGGTAACCTCGGTCGAAAAATTGACCACATCACGGGCCCCCTGCTCCGGCGTTTTGGATTCCTTGACGATATCAACGATCTCCTGGTCAAGCAGTGTCCCGCTGATGCCATCGGACACCAAAACCAAGAAGGAGAACTCGGCCGGGCCAAGCTCTATACGCTTGAGTTCGGGCTCGGCAGAGACTCCAATGCGCTTGGACTGGACATCGCCGAAAGCGCGCGTGTTGGCTAACCCGCTCATGCGTTCTTCGCCGAACGAGTCTGTTACAAAGGTCGTGGCGTACCGCCGGAGTCTGGATGCCTCGACCGGGGAGGAGGGGTGGTGGTTTGATGTGATGGGGATGGCGTCGCCGGTTTCTGTTGAACAGAGGAGCATGCGCGTGTCGCCGACATGGGCAACTAGGAGACTGGATGGGGCAACGGGGTGCCAGAATGGGGTTGGCGTCGGCGTCGAGATCATCGCGACACTCCCGGTGCTACCACCCTTGAACCGGGCGCTTCCGCCGATCTGGGGAGATCGGGTCATGCTGGGCCTGTGAAAGATTTCATCTTCGTTCAGAGGCCTCTCAGCTCGGACTAGATCGTCGTCTCGCTTAGCTGCTTGAGCGTTGACAAAGTCTAGATCCGCACGCAGGAAGGCGTACTCCACAACTTCCTCGATGGAGATGTGATTCTTAACAATCGGGTCGGCGGATTCGGTGCCATTGTAGGCGAAATGCGGCGGCTTGAATCGCTTAAAGTAGCCACCAACTACCCGTCTCCAGGTCTGCACAAGGTATTTCTCTAAGTCTCCGATTCTGCGTCGGTCACCCTCTTGCAGCACGGGTAGTTCGCTAGTAGTGGGTGGCACCTCGGCACCAGGTCGTAGGCTGGATCGAAGTTCGATATCAAATGCCGCGTTCTGGATATACTCGTGCAGATAGTCCCTCAAGAACGAACTGCACTCGGATCCACCATGGCCATCAAAGACACCGAAATAGAAAACTTGTGGGTCTCCACTAGCTGTTTCCGCACCGCGCGACTCCCGGGGTTGGCCCGAAGGATCATGTTTATTAGATCGCCTAATCGTCAGTGAAGTTGGAGCTCGTTTCGCGAAGGCGGGGATGTCAATGACGCCGGCTTGGTACGTGTCTTCATTGGAGGGGCGGGTTCCACGGGAGGTGACGGCGCCGAAATGGTGCTTCGCATTGCGGAGTGGAATCCGGACGACTGTTGTGTCCCGGTCTATTAAAGCTTGGAAGGTAGCTGGTGATTGTGGGGTATCTCCGGTGTGCGGTATAGAGGCGGAGCGAGGGAGCTTATGGAATGGCGAGGACGGACCTCGGGGGTCCGGATGAAGCGAAGACGACGGCAGATGGGTGACAAAGTAGTCGCGGAACTGTGGTTGCTTCCTAAATGTCGACAGACCGGGCGGCACGGACTCTGTACTGTAGCATCGCGCTCGACGAAGGAGAGCGAAGCCTGGCCTGTGTTAGCTAGGTCAAGGATCTTCACACAGATAAGCAGGTAGCTCTGGTCGCACATACTGTAACAGTCGGCTGAGGTCCAGACCCGGCCTGTTACTCGCCTCGCTGAAAGGAGAGTCATTGGCCCATTGAATTATAAGGAAATAGGGAGGAAAAGAGAGTTGAAAGAACTGTGGGGAGAACACATTTGGCCCGAGCGTCGGCAGATAAGAAGACTTGGACCGGCACATTCTTTCCGTGGGATCTAGCTCTTCAGGGCTCCACTCCAGATATGCATGATGTGCTACTTATAAAGGCGCATATATTTATACAATTGAAGCTATAACACAGGTTATGATACTTCACTAAACAAGTCGTTACACGGTTCCTGTAAAGATCTTTTAAAATGTGAGTGGATGGAAACATCTACACTAAGGAGTAAATATCTCTCCTTGGGATCCACTTGAAACTACGTGAACTACAAACAGGGCGAAGTATTCCATATTTGATGTAACTCATTCACAAGTAAAATGACTCATTCACAAAGAAAAAACAGGGAAACAAGATGCTAAATCACTGCTAGAACGATCATATCGGTAGCAAGGTCCACTTCGATCAATGTGAAAGAAGAGACAACGGCACACGGGAGTGGCCGAGCAAGAAAAACAAGAAAAAAAGCAACGCAGAAAGAGTGGCACCTACCGGGTAGCAGAGCCGTCCAGTCCAAGTAAGACCAGGAAGACAGGGGGGTCATCTGCCTTCAGAGAATGTGCCAGGTTAGATTTCGTAAAAAAAACAAAAAACGGATGTACTCAGGGAAGAGCATCTAGATAGCCTTAGTCCGGGAGAAGAGACTGCTGTAGACGGCATCGACGACGGGTTGGGCGGTGATCTGCTTTCCACCAAAGTATCGGCCATTGAGACCCTTGATGGCATTCTCGCCACCTTGAACGCGGTCGAACTTCAAGTAAATATCTCCCTGGGAATTGGCATCTAGTGAGATGTGAACAACGTGGCCGTATTTCTCCTCACACTCCGAGCGGACGTCCTCCTCTAGCTCCTTGACCCAGGATTCGCCGGTCTCTCTGTAAAAGGGTTAGCGTTCATTCTCTGATGATGAAGTGATGGAAACTTACTCGGCGGGGTCAAACATGTTGCGAAGCAAAACACACCGACTAGCCATGTTGACATTGACGGGAAGCGGCTTAGTCTCGGTCTTGGGTCGCAGGAACTTCTGACGGTCGTCGACAGAAGGCTGGGGGTCATCTGTTCGTGCAAGCTTCCTCATCAACGCATCCCTAGAGTAGTTGTTGAAGTTCACACCGGCAACATCCGTGTCGTCAAGTGCACTAGCACCGGCGCCCTTTTCAGTCTCCCGGCCACCAGCGCGGTCAAAGTTGTTGGAACCTCCGGCTTGAACGCCACGACCTCCCTGGCCGGAGAACGAAGAACCCTGGAAGTTTGATTGGTTTGTAGATGAAACACCAGAGGGGCGAGTGGCGTGCGAGTCGGGGGTGAACTTATCATTGCCGAGACCAACCCGAATAGCTCGTCCAGCAAGTTCAAATCCGTTCATCTTTTCCAAAGCGTCACGAGCTTGTTCCGGGTTGGCGAATCTGGTTAAGTCGGTTAGTGAAAAGGTGCCAAGAACATGGAGGGACAACGTACTGAACGAAAGCGTAACCCTTACTTCTACCGGTTTCGTCCTTTTGCAACTGGACAAACTCGAGCTCGCCGAATGGTTCGAAGACATTGGTAAGATCGTCTTCAGTAATGCTGAAATGGACGTTACCGACGTAAAGTCTGTGAAATGGTGCGGTTTGCTGATTGCCTGCGGTAGTCTCGGATTTGCGAGCTTGACGGTTCTTTTCCGCTTCAGTCAGTTGCGCAATGATGGGAATTCCTAACAGCACCTGCCCAGTAAGTCGGATGGCGGCGGCAACAGACTCCTCGTTCTTAAACTCGACGTAGCCGACACTATACAGATATTAGCAAGTGCATGTGTAAACCAATCAGGTGAAAACATACCCTTTGGAGCGTCCACTAACACGGTCCTTGACGATTTGAGCATCCTTAACGGGGCCGGCCTTTTCAAAGAAGGTAAACAGATCCTTGATTCTCAGACGAGCAGCAAGTTGCTGCACAAAGATAGTGCGTCTGTCACGTTCATCCTCGTTCAGTTCTGGGGACTTGCGGCTGTCAGATCCACGGCGGGTATCATCGTCACGGCGGGGGCGTCTTTCTTCCTCACGCTGGCGGCGATTGGGCCGGTAGTGGCGATCGTCATAGGGAGAACGAGAGCGAGTACGAGCGCGACCTCCACCACGATAAAAGTCACCGCTGGAGCGGTAGTCGTCACGGTCACGGCGAGGACGGCGTCGCTCAGATTCGCGACTCTTGCTCCTCTTTCGGCTTCTAAGGCTTCCGTTAGCACTAGCAGTGTCGCTCTTCATGACTTCATCGCCCTCAAGGTCTCGATCAGGGCGGCGGTCACGGCTGTAGTCACGGCGACGGCGTCTGTCGCGGGAACGATCACGGCGCTCGGTGGGGTCCGCGCGGGAGTGGTCACGGCCTTCCGAAGTGGTTGGGGCCTCGGCGGGGGCGGCCGCAGTAGACTCAAGAAGAGCCTCTACATCAAGTCCAGACATTTTGGGAGGTAGCCTTCGTCGATTGCGGTAGAAATATTGTTCGGGGTAGGGATATTTTCACTTTGTGGGGGTCAGATGGCGGAAGGGGACGACGCAGAGTTGGTTTTCGAACCCTTATGATGCGATGGATTAACGGAATCTTCCGTTGGTCTCTTGGGCGTTTATGCGCTTTCCGGCTCTTTCTTGGAGGTTGCACGATAAACGCGACAAAATTTCGACGAATTTTTTTCAAGCACTTGAATGTTGGTATAGTTTATAAATAAATTGGTTGGTCGCAAGACCGAAGAGACGTCGGGCGGTGAGTTGTAAGATCACGTGCAGGTGAGTTCCACCGCCTTGAGAAAAATTCTGCCGGATGGAGCCGACCTGGGCAGGGTTGAACTTTGAACCTTGAATACATACGTCAGATAGCTTCGGGCCTTTTCTTTCCTAAGGTTCTCCAGCCCTTTCCCCTGTCTACCTGTAGCTCTGTACGGTTAATTCTTCTTTCAGATCACCGCATCCTATGATGACAACAAATGCCCACTTATTTGTGCATATGAGTAGACAAAAGTTCATCTAGGTGACTGCAGCGACCTCTAGCAGGCAGTAGATACTATGGAGATATAGATATTATTTTCTTGCATTATGATTAACGGTCATATACACTGATAAGTGATGCTTGTTAAAAAAAAATTAGGATCAACTCCGCCTTGCATCTAGCACCATCAAGAGATGACATGACGAAGTCTACTGTACAACAAGTAGATCCCTGAGACCAACCAGAAACTCCAGTGGCCAATGTACTTGAAGAGTACCGAAGAGTAGTGACTCGATCGTACTCGGCGTTAAATCGTGACTTGAAGACCAGTGACAGCCCTATATTAATGCTTGGATTCATTGTGCTCACTGAGCCTTCACGCCTTTTGGGGCTGGGGACACCAACTCGGTGCCGAAGACTCGATCCCAGAACCGACTAGTCACGCCAAAACCATTCTCGAAATCGGCGAAATGGTGCTGGAGGTGGTACTTCTTGAGCTCCTTGTAGTACGAAGGGAGGCTAGATCGATGTTAGCGTGGATTCGTTGTATCAGAGATATAGTTCAACTTACTTGCGGTGGTGCAGGAAGTAATGGGTGAGATCATAGCAGATATACCCGAAGACACCGCCACAGAATACCGACACAGCCGCGTACCAGTTGTAATAGAAGACCGTGTGTGCCAGCTTCCAGAAAGGAGCAGCTAGGAACACGAATAGTGTCGGTGGCATAACAAGACGATACTTGTCCATCGGGAGATAATGGTGGATACCGTGGAGCAGGAAGTGCAGGGTAAGGCCGACACGGTTGTCCGGAAGCCAGTGGTCAATGTGGAAGAGGAACCGGTGCATCAGATACTCGATCAGAGTCCAGAGGCACACGCCGCCGGTGAAGTAGGAGGCAGCAGCAGTGGAGCTACCCAGCCCGGTAGCTCCCACCGTCATTCCGTAGGCAACACATGGTAACCAGATACTTGGCACGACGTACCAGGCGGTTTTGCTGAGAGGCTCCAGGAAGTTGCCGAACAGAGGAGCGGACTCCCCTCCCCGGTAGTGGCGAGGCCGATGAATCTGCTCCAAGTAGAACTCCTTCGAGAAGTTGCTGTTCCACAGCTGCATCAGAAGCGGCTTGTTTAAGTCCAGGAACTTATGGGTTTTGAAGTCCTGGGTATAGTCGGTATCAATCGATAGATCCTCCTCCCGAGACATTCCAGTGTTCGCAAAAACGGGACCAGACTCGGTTTCAGTCACCGTCTCGATGGCAGTTGTTGGTGTCGTGGTTGTAGTCTTGCCAGGCGCAGAGACATCGGATACGAACCCAATGTGGTACTCGTCCAAAATTTCATAGGCTGAATCGCTGTGTTCGTGGGAGATCCCGTCCTTCAGGATGTCTGTCACATCCTGTCCAGCATACTCTAGGATCAGATCGCCACCACCGGGATGCGCGTCGAGGAAATCGGTGACATCGTAAACATTAGGCCCCAAGGTGATGTAGCATGACTTGGCGGTACTTTGAGATTTGACTTCGGCGGAGGTAAACGTCGGCAGAACTCTCCCAGGCATGGCGGAAAGGTGCTAGAGAGGCGAAATAGGGAAAATAGGGGGTAGGATGGGAAATGAAAATCCGAAAGGCGAGGCGGCAATAATAAGAATTAATCAGGGGAGGCGTGGCGTGACACCAAAAAGCGAGAACCAGGGATCCGCCCGCTCCCGGAGCCTTGGAAAATTTCGAATCCTCGACTTACAATTGGATCAGGCCACAAGTTTAAACAGGGTCCACATCGGATTTGGATTGATATATGCACAGGTAAGTCCATATTTAATTTGAGATTAAAGGTGCAAGATACCAGGCTATAGATATAGTAGTGTATATAACTCCATCTTTTACTGATTTCATCTCGGTGGGGCTTTTATATCTTAGCCGCATTCACGAGGCGCTGAGGGACCTCGGGAGGAAATCGCGGTCCAGGTTTAGCTCGGCTGCTAAGCCGCTACCTAGGTACCTAAGCTCCTTTATTATTTGCTCTCTAATAATTTCCCAGTGTCCTATTTAGCTTGCGTCTCGGCGCTGTTTTCATGTCTAGGGCGACCGAGTGCACTTGGCAGCAGACCACCAACAATCATATCGACAATATGGTGGTTATACAAAGCAGGAGTTGTGTTGTTACGAGGCACAAAGGGAGATTACAGGACATGAAGCCAGAATTATCCGAAGGTTTATTTGTCAAATCCAATTCTGCCATGTAAGAGAGGATACGGACTAGCAAGATGCAATCAAAAATCAAATGGACCTGAGACTGAAGCATTCTGATCTATCACATGTAAAGAAGGCAAAGACAAAAGCAAGCGAAATCGGTTGAATAGCCACATTCAACCCCGTTAAAATTTGAAGGCCATTTCTTCCCTATAGTCAAAACCAGGGAGTGGAATGAAGGTGCCTTGGATGCTGATATGTGACAAAGAAAGCCAAAAGATTGTAGAGTATGTACTCCGTACCTAGAAGTTTGGTAATTGGATGGTATGTATCAAAACTTTAGCACTGCCTCTGCTTTCTCCTAGCAGCCTGATGTTGCTTAGTCCGAGTATTCTCGATTTCTCGATTGAATGCGAGGAGAAGCTGCCTACAAGCGTGGTATCGTATTTTAGCGTGGTCGTTGCATTTGAGTGGTCTCATGGATTTTGATACTCCTAGACATTTTATATAGCTAGTGGAAGAGTGCGACTAGGGAGATATGATTTTTAAATTGCTAAAAATAGTGATCACCTACCAAAAGGAGTACTGGCAAAGCCATCATCACGAGGCAGAAAAGGAAAAGATAGCCGAGAAAACTGCATGAGAGTCTATCTCAGCGTAAGGGATTTGCTTGGCAGAGGCAAGAAAAATCAATGCCATTGGAGTAGTCTTTTGAAAAGTCTGGCCTGCATGAAATAATGAAGGAAGGTCATGCTTGTGGATCGCAGCGGCCGAGTGTGAGAAGGAAGTGTGGTTAGAAATGGATATTAAAATGAGAGACTATCAGGTACTATTCGTCGATAAATGTAGCATGTCCATATATTTTTTTACTTGACATTCTGCTAAGGCCAATTACAACCTTGGGAACATACTTCGCTCATTCCAGCAGATCAGTTCTGACTAGCCAATTATAGTTAGTGAAAGTCATTGCATAGGCTATACCGAGATAGGAACAGATAGCTCAACTATGCCCAAACAGGCTAGATTCAGCAGGTTAGACTGCGAAACCGCTCAATAGCCTAAGCTGCTAGCTCCTTCGACGGGTTTCTCAGCAATCCTTCCTGATTCCTAGGTTTGGGGGCCGTTTATCAGACTGGTCTCTCGTTTGCCACCCGGTCGATCGGTTTAATATAGACACGAAAATCGGCAGTCAGACCCCATATTGACTCCATTAATGGAGACAAGCCCCATAAAGCACATCGGAGTGACAGGCACAGAAAGTCTGATCGTTCGGGTCGAAACAAACTCCGAGATCTTCCAGAGAGGAAAGATCTGTTAAGTTGGCCAAAGGCCACCCTAGCATCTATACAAAGTACAAAATACTAGTACATATCGAGTACGTGCTCCGTACTTAGATTCGGTGTGAGACAATCTCTGTATGCGCCCGGCTCTCGGCCTAGGGCTCCACTGAGAGGTTAGTGTTATCCTACGCGGCACGCGGGGCTGTGGCCGGAACGATAACTTACAACGCTATTATGGGTTATTTATCAGTCTCTGCATGGTCAATTCCAATTTGAAGCAGGGATTAGACATCGCACTAGTTAGTAGTGGAGATTTCCGCCCCTCTTCCTTCCCACATTCTCTTCTCTTTTCTCATCTCTTTTGTACTTGTAATCTTTCTCTTCTCCCATACGATATACCCTTCTACGTTCACTCTCCCTCCCTCCTCCTCCACAGCCCGCAATGTCGACCGCTGGGGACTGGTCCCCCGAGAACCCTATTTTGGCCTACCTGCAGACATTAGCGGCTACCAAAAAGACCCTTCCTTATGGGCAGCCTGTCGTCGCCCACGCCTCTGTCAATCACATTGACTCAGCTTCACTCCTGCGGCTGGCCGCAGATATCGGCCCGTACATCGCCATATTACAAATTCCAGCTGATGTCATCGACGACTGGTCCAGCGACACCATCGAACAACTTCAGTATTTGTCCAGGAAATATAGATTTCTACTGTGGGAAGGAAGCAAGATTCTGAACCCTCTAGTAAATTTCATGGGCAGAGCGGATGCGCCGTTGGAAACAAGGCAGGCTTTGGCAGACTTGATCAAGAAGTCTTACACCAGTGGCCCATTGAGAACGGCGACGTGGTCCAATCTGGCCACCTCTTGGGCCCCCGCAGCTCCAGTGGACCAACAAGAAAATGATATATTGATCCCAACCTTGAGATTGGCGGCCCGCGAGGCAGTTGCAACAACTGCAAAGATAATCCAAACGGAGATTTCTGCCGAGATAAATAACTACTCGTCGGGCGAGGAAGTGGAAATCGCCACCCCCTCCACGGAAACATGCAATGGTTGGAAAGAATTCAGTCCGAATAATACGGGATCGGTATTACGGAAATCGTCAACCATCTCGGTCACGACTGAGTCTGTGACTCCGCACGCCCACCTCCACGCGGATGACGGTGTCCCAGTTCCCCCGCAACTGGCCCGCAGCGTTGCACTCTGTCTGCCCAGCACCATTGAAACCGCATTTACCCCCGAGTTCCGCCAAAGTACGATAATCGCCGCATGTGCCAACTCTGACTTTGTCGTCGGATTCGCAACGAACGAGCCCTTTTTCGTGAATCACCGAGGGAACAATATTTTTGAATTGGCCTTATTCGATGGCAACGGGAGTGCCCAACCAGGCATCGACGCCGCCAAACTCGCTACTTCGCCTTATCTCAACGAACACCGAAGATCGCTTGGTCTATTCTCTCTTGTATCACCTACTCTTAGCCTCGGCTTTGAGTTTGATCCTGCCTTCGAGCCTGACGGAATTGCACTATCTAGCGCTGAGAGTGAAACTCCATACACTGCGCAATACCTATACTATATAGTCAAGCAAGCGTTGGCTCTTCGTGAGAAGAACCGACAAGAGCATGAAGCCACCGGTTCTGGGAAGGGAACACCGGCGGGACCCAAAATCATGCACTTCCCAGTGGTTATTATTGTATAATGTCACACAGATAGCGCTTGATGTTATGCATACTCGCTGGCCGTTTGCGAGTTTTGATGGCTTCGCCTTCCAAGGTTGGCAACTTTGGACGTATGCTATACGCCCATCTTGTTTTACTTTCTGTGCCCTGCCAATATTCTCAAGCCTCGCTCGTGTCGGTATTTCACGAAAAGTGTCTGATACATATACCAATGAATTTGATGAACAGATAAATCGCCGGCCTAGCTTGTGAACGAATTCTATCTAGAAATCCGAGGCATAATAATTAAAAATCCTGAGGATGGGCGTCCACCGTAAAGAATCATTTACGCCTAGATTGCAGCCGCCCTGCCCAGGTGGCACGTGCCTATTATTAGTCATCTTGTGGGAATCGGCGCCAAGGTGGGCATCGGTATCAACAGTGACAGTGCTTTCAGCTCTATAGACATCCTGCTCTATCTTCTCTCCTGTCCTCTATACATTAATATTTGTCTTTTATCTTCATAAAGCTTATCATGAATTCCGATTAGTGTTCGCCAAACAGTTGGCTTCATTGACATCGAACACCAACCGTCATCTTCATGATGCACACATTCTGAGACTGAAAAATACTTTACTTTACTATGAAGTACATAACACGACTCTTCGGACAGAATCGCCTTTATTATTTTACGTCCAATGTTTGCCTTCGCGGCCACAGTTCCACGCCCCATCATAACCACGGAGACCTTCGGGGAACTCGACAGTCATGAACCTAGCCAAAAACCCAGGCCATCAAGGTGGGCTTTCTGGTCAAAATGACCTCCAAGAGCATAACGAGAAATTACCCATCAGAGTTATCTCTCCAAATGGAGACCTAATTCTCGAGTACATCGCTCTCCGTGACTCTTCATCGTCACCCACCCGGCGCAAATGGCAGGTGGCAAGCGAGCGTCTTACCTCTCAAAGTCCATATTTCCAAGCGCTACTGGACCCCACCAAATTCTCCGAGGGAAGGCAATTCAGTGCCCAAAAGCAGGCCTGGAATGAAACCCAGATAGCAGATTCAGCCTCACAGCATGCATTACCAACAGTCAGGCTTCCCAGCGTGCACTCTACCAACATGTGCGGAGAAGATGCCATCGAGTTATTTTTGAAGATTCTATGCGTTGATTCTTTTGATGAAACCGAAAGAACTGTGTTTGAAAATGAGTTGAAGACCCAGTCTACATCGCTTGTTGCAAGAATGATCGATCTTGCCGATTCATTGAATTCTCCCCGTGCCGTCCAGGATATTCTACAGAGGATTGGATATTTATATGGCAAGTCGAAGCCTGCGCTCCTTGCCAGGTTTAATGCAGCTTTGTTGTCAATGAAGGAAGATCGGATTCGACAGATCATCTTCATATCCGCCTTCCTCAATGATTCGAGACTCACTAGAATCATGACCCATGCCTTGCTGGTTGTGGGCTCCAGGTTCTGGATAAACGGGCTAGATAGCCCCGAAGAAGAATCTATGCGCTGGAGACATCTACCAAATGGACTAGAAGGTGGGTTTCCGGAGAGTGAATCCAATCGGTTCCCGTTAGCTAAACCATCCTTCTGCAGAGGAAATCTATTGTCGACGTCAATATGTTTTGAACACCATCACCGACCTACAGGCTCATTTTCTTCGAGTCTATGGGGGTCTGGAGGAAACCGACAGTGCAAGGTCCGCAGCAAACCACAGAACATTGGGCGCGGCCTTCACCGCGTCTGCGCATGCGCTTTTTCAATCTCGTCAATTCCAATGCCGAGGCGGATTCAACAACGCTAGCCAATGCGACCTCTTCCAACTCGGCCAGATGGTCCGATTCTTTTCCATGCGCGCCAGAACGATCTTTTTAGGATCAACATTGATAGACCCGGATTTCGACTCAGCTCCCAACGATTGTGATCACATAACTGGCGAATCTAGGAACGACCAACCCCCAGGCCCGCCATCGGATATCACAGCCGTCATCGCCTCTATCAAACAATATCCTGATTACGCAATCGACGAAGCTCACACCGGCTGCGGTGTGCGACGTCGAATTATGCCTGCTTTGGAGTGTATCGAGAAATTCGTCTGGGATGACCGCGGACTCCTTGGTATCGCCCCCGTGGTCTCGGATATTGCTGTTTCAGATCCATCTCGACCCTTGAAATGGACGCTGTGGGCAGACTTCACGCGCAAGAAACACACGGTTGATATTGCTTTTGCGAGAGTTGCGGCTGTGTACTACCCTTCGGCACCGTCGAAAAACCAAGTCACCCGTTCCACACCCCAAGAAGAACTTGGACGGCTGTTGTTTACTGCTGCTCGGAGGGATTGGAGTGCCGCGGGCTCAGGCTGATGTTTCTACCACCATATATAAACCATTAGACTCTTTATACCGCAATTCATGCATTTTAGAAACCACCGAATGGTCCATGCGTACGAGCCTGGGCCGATTTACAACTTCATGCTATGGCAGCCTACTATATTATGACTACGACATTTCTGAGAAATGGTAGAGCTTGTTATTCCCAAATTCTAGAAGGTTACTAACACTGAATGGTTGGCTTTAGATTGTGTCCTGATCATAAGCGAGTCAACGCTTAACTGTCATCTCGCACACTGGAACCGGTCATCGAGTGGAGATAGTATGTAACCGGGCCTTACCTTTCACCAATTCAGGACAGAAGAGCTGTCAAAGATATCCCTATACATTATCAATATATGACCCCAGGCGAAGGACAATTTTCAGTGGCGACTACTCCCTATATTCACACACAGTAGACATAAACAAGGGAGCACATGCCTAGTTGCCCAGTTCAGTCGATTTCCAACTCGCAGGTACTAACGTCACCGTGACTGAAGAACGAACCATCGTGACAAAATCCGTCGCCTCCCTAGCGGCGAGCCCGAAAATACGACAGAATGATCCAAGACAATGAGAAGAAAAGAATTAGTTTCGACCGGTCTAGACTTCGCAATCTCAATCCAAGGGTGCATTCCGGCTGGCTCCAGCATACATATCCAGACTTCGGCTGTACATGGGTCTCGATGATCTGGTTCTGGGACATGCTTAACATTGGAGGCTCCATGGATGTAAGGGGTATATGTGGACGATGGACTTGGATTGTAGTGATTGAGACAGACTATTTGTGTACATAGTGCAATATCCCACATTTTTCTTCAGATGTCAATAGACATGAAATGAAGCATTAAAGTATCAATCAAGGCAATGTATAATGAGCCACCACAAAACAATAAACTCATGTATCGAATAGTAACTTGTAGATATAGATGGTGCAGAGGAAGAAGTTCAGAGAAACAAGAATCACTTTTCTCTATAGTGCCTAGATGAAGACAATTGTGGAATTTTCTCTTTCTTTTTGATGGCATGCAAATGAACCGACAGAAGAAAAGAACCCGAATCCAGATAACTGCGGAAATATTCTCCAATTTTGATTCTGCGTCCATTTTGATTTGCTTTTTTTTTTTTCTTTTTTTCATGTTGTCCCATCCATCTGTATAGATAGATGCCAACCGCTCAACACACCGGATCACCCCAGAAATACCCCATATCAAGTTCCATATTCGGACCAGATGGGAAAAAAGAGCCTGTGATCTGACCGGTGGCTGGATCGTAAGGGAAGCATTCATCATACGAGCTCCCACCCGAGAGATCCTTCTCCTGTTTGATGAATTGGTCGAGTAGATCTGGCGCCTCGAGACCGTAGGGTTCGGGTATGCTGAGAGGAGGGTTGATTTCTGGCATAGCGAGAGGAGTGTTGTTTTGATCCATCGGGGAGCAGGCGATTGAGTCCAGTTCGGCGGAGATAGCGTCAACCGCCACTGCTGCAGGCATAGCTGCGGACGGGTCAAATGCCACTGGAGCGGAGTCTGCGGTGTCAGGGACTTCGAAGAGGGGATCTGACTCTTCGGTGGTAGGGAAATCATTCACATTGATTCCAATATGTGGTGCCAAGCGGCGGAGGAATCCGTCACAGAGCTTCCAGGCTCTTTCTGACGCCATGTTGGTTTTTGATAGCGTCGACAGCCAGTCCAGGGCTTTCTTTGCAGCTTTGGACACCATCGTCGCTTTCTCGGGGACGTGCTGGGCTCGGAATGCCAGCTCGAGCAGGAGCACAGTAACTGCCTGCATCAGATAATGTAATGTGCACCACCATGGCGACATGCGGTATAACAGTACTGCGTCTGGGGTATCCGGGAATAGCGTAAGCATGTGGCATGCAGCCTCGACACATTCCGCCGCGGTTTTGTTGCAGAACTCGTAAGTCTTGTCTTCCTCGGAAGGGGATTGATCCAAACGACAGAGACATGGCCGGGTGATTCCAATCTTGGTGCTGTAGAACAGAAAGGCGAGGCCCATTCGCTGGCTAATTGGGCATTGGGATGTCTGCGTCGAGGTAAAATCGTATGCAGCAGGGAGATTCATGAACCATGAATCAATCTCAAGCATCAGGCTCTTGATGGTAAACTCGGTGCTTGCCCATGGGGACTGCAACGCCTCCGGGCTGTAGAGTTTCACTGTCATCCGCTTCGAAATGCTAGTCAAGGACGCCAACTGCAGGAAGTAAAGTGAAATGCAAGGCGGAAGACTCTTGAGATACTCTGCTCGGCTCATTTTTGTCTCGCCCTCGTTTGAATCTGAATCAGCCGTCGATTCCAGGTCCTCTGCGTTGTTGTTGGTGGGCATCCGCTCCGAACCATTAGATGTACGGAGTGTAGCTGTGCCTATCAGCCGAGCCACCTCGTCCTTTTGGAAATCACTCTCATCAAAAGGAACAGGCATTGGTGTAGTGCAGGAGCTGTCAATGATACATGAGGGACGCCCAGTCATGATAGTAAGTAGATGATCCAGTGTATATAATGACCACCACACCCGGTAGCGTATCTCCTTGGAAGTGGCCGAGATGCTCGCACCAACGTTGCGCAAATGCAAACCAAGAGCCAGCGCTCCCCGAACTGCACTTCCCGAAAGTTTCCAGGCCCTAAATGAACCAACGCCGTGAGTATATAATTGCAGGATATGTATGCTGTCAACCTACCGATTGATATGTCCCGATGCAATCAGATAGAAAGAAGTAAGCCCCTCGACTTGCAACTGTTGCAAGTCAGGATGATGGAGAATTTGATCTTCCAAGCTCAAGGCCCGCGCCCTTGAGAAGTACATTTGGTGGTCATCATCTTCTTCCTTCCAGTCCGAGTTCGTCAATTGGCCATATTTAGCCGCAATGGCAAAGATCAGGTTGAGTATGGCGAGCCACTTGTTTCCTGGCTTGAGAGAGGGTTGACTGAAAAAGACCTGGAACTGGGGGACAAAGGTTGAAACCCCAATGATTGGGAAGGAAGGATGCACCGAAGTCAGATAGGCATTGAGCATTTTACCTGCCATCTCCCGTGTTGGGACTCCATACATATCACTTTGATCTGCAGTTGGAATGTCCAGGTCGTCAAGGTAATAGTTGGAAGCCACCACCCATGGCTCGCTTGGATTCTCCGGTCGAGGCGTCAGCGTTGGAGAGGGCAGACCGTTATCGTCATCTGTGTTGGGAAGAGTTGCAGGCCAGGCCTCACATTCACTGTTGACCTCTTTGCTGAGCCTTTGGAGCCAAGTTATCTCAGAGCTTTTTCCAATGAAGCCGGTTGCTCGTGCGGTTTCGTCTCTATTGAAGTCCTCCTCTGTTTGGTCGCCGGACTCCAGGGGACTAACAGATGATGCTCGGGAGGGCGGGGGCTCAGAACCCGCATGCCATGAAATTCTTCGTTCTCCAGCTGCTGAAAGACACGTCTCCGGGTTGAATTCCAAGTCAGGGGCTGATTCCTGGTTGGTATTAGATGACATAGATAACTTAGTTATCGGATGTGGACCAAACTTCATACCGCTGCCAGGGCAATGTTCACGAGTTGCTCATCGGACACGCCGAAACGATTGCTCAGCTTGCTAATAACATCTTCATATGCTTGCACCTTTGCGGACAAGCTTGCCAATTGTCTTTTTTTAAGTTAATCGTAGACGTCAGCTTTTGAAATAACGCCGATGAACTGTTATATTGGCTCTGCGTACCGTTTGGACTTCTCCCTTTTACCATCGGTATAGCAGCAGATGATTCCAGCCTCTCGGCAATTGCGGCATCCGGACTTGTCTCCGGTGCACTTCGTCTTCCGTTGCCTGCAAGACTCGCATGCTCGACGAACGTGTCGACGATGGAACCTACCGGGAGAGGTGAAGGCAGTAGATTCGGCTCCTTCCGCTAGTCGCGGGATGGCCATCTTCTTGGTGCCCACTTCAGATTCACCTCGTTGGAGGTGAGACACTGGATTATCCTATAGATGTTTTATCAGATAATACTTCTTGGGATGATCATGATTTCACACTTACCACACTGGATAACTGATTACACGTGTCTGCATCAGCGCACGATAATTTGAAGAGGCTCTGTTGATCATTCCACGAGGGGAATGGAATATTACTCATTTTGAACCACAAAACAATATGATGAAGCTGTTAACTAAATGTCAGTGGAATTCGTAACTATGTGATCTGCATGTTTTACTTACTTGAGTAAATTGAGTTTTGGACAGCGTGTATAGGTTCCAAAGAGCTTTTGATATATATATTGAAATGACAATATCAGCAATTGCTTATTGCTGTGACATCTGTCAAGTCAAATGTTAATATAGTAGCGTGAGAACAAGAAGGAAGGTCATTGAATTTTATAAAACACCCCAGGATTTGACCCATGAGAAGCATAGACCGGGGAAAGATGAAGGGAAAAAAAGGGTTCGGGTCTTGGGCACCGTTGGGAACCGTGAGCTGGTCAAGCTAGATAATTCTGTGATGACATCCAATGCTCGTTTAGGGTAATGAGTAAACGCGCACCATTGGCCACCCGTTCGCCAAATAAGGAATAGCTGTGTGCGTTGCCTCAGTCTCCTTGTAGGGCATGGGGCGAAAGTTCAACGTTTTCATGAGCAAAATACCTTCTTTTGGTTAATTGATCACACTATTTGCCATCAACCAAACATGCCAATGTGGGTTTATATCTGATTATCCAGAGAGAGGAGGTATTGGCTTAACCATCAGATTTCCTCCCCCGGTGATCCATCTTTTTCACAGGGTCAGCTTTCGGTTGTTAGTACCGACTAGCTCTGGACTCCGAGGCAGGGATCAAGCATCGTGATATAGGATTCAATGAGAGCTTCGACCAGAGCAATGCCCATTTTCCCACTTTTCTTGAAACTCTGAGTATATTTCAAGCTCATGAACCACATTGAACTTCCGTCTTGACCCATCTTCACCGGGAAGAATATAGAAACCTCCAGTAATCAGTAGTAAATAGTAAAACAATGCCTAGATGGTCCAGACCCGGGGCTTCGAAGTCAATCTGACGTGAGACTGTGGCGGCACCGACGTTTGAAGTTGGTTCGTCCCTGGTTGGCATTCAGGCCAGGACACATTCGGAAAGTGGATGATAAGGAAAGGGGGAAAAGCTTGACGGCAATTCTCACCAACGTCTCCCGTCTTGGTGTGAGTTAATTTGCGAAATAATCCTGACGTTCCATTACGTCCGGATGATTATAACCTTCAACTATGTATTTGGTTAATATGGTGAGCCTAATGGCCTTGTTTGTCAGGCCTCGAACCATGATAACTAACTAACCGACTGAAAATGTGTTTTGAGGTTATATTATTGTAAGAAAGGAAAAGGAAAAGAATTTGCTTAACACGATCTTGGAGAGTAAAGAACACAATCAGAACATCATTAGGAACTCTATACAGTAGTCCAAGTCCATTTTTACTCAATAAGGAAGTTCTCCGCAACACTGCGGACATCCTTTGAGAACGCAACACCCTCACCCTCCATGTCCAGTAGGGAAACACCGTTGATATCGACATCCACGAAAGGCTTGGTCTTTGTGAAGCGGACACTCATCGGGAAGAACTCATTCTCATCAGCATCAATCGCCTCGAACTCAAAGCTGCCAGATGCGTTCGACTCATCAACAGCGCCCAGGTTCCAGTCCAGACTGTCACCGGAGACCTCGTAGACCGCATCAAAGCTAGATACAGCAGGTTCTGTCGTGCCATATGGAATAGTGACAACCACATCGCGGAGACTATCTTCTCCGGTGAGCTCATACTCCACGGTCACGGT
The DNA here is from genome assembly GCA_911456345.1 of Penicillium egyptiacum. Lineage (NCBI taxonomy): Eukaryota > Fungi > Ascomycota > Eurotiomycetes > Eurotiales > Aspergillaceae > Penicillium > Penicillium egyptiacum. Next base: position 158,592 of record CAJVRC010000903.1, read on the forward strand.
GGTGGAGTCAGAGCCCTTGTTTACCCAGACGGTGAATGTGATGGGGAGAATGTCGGCATTGTCAGCCGAGCTGGCAACACGCCACCGGAGCACCCCGATGGAGTTGTTGGCGGGGAAGCGCTTGGTAGTGTCCTTTAGTTGGACCACGGAAGAGTTGGTGAAGAGAGCTTTGTCGACATTAGGGTGGGTGCGGAACTGTGCGCCATGTGTGGGAATAGCCTGGCAGTCGAGTCGGAGTTTGGTGAGTGAGGGATCACTGATACGGAGCTGCATGTCACCCTTAACCTCGAAAGACTTCAAGGCTCCCTCCCGAGTAAGTGTGGCTGAGATGGCCTCGGCGATCGTGAGTTGGATGGGCTCCTGGTCCACATTGAGAGACTCGCGGGCTGAGGGAACGTCGTGTACCGGAGCCGAAGGCTGTGGAGCCACCAATGGGCTCTCCTCTTCGATTTCGGGGCCCATATCACCCCGGACCTTCTCGTAGATATCTGTTGCCTTTGACTTCTTGCCCAGTTGCATGCCCTTGCCGCGAGTGGGAATAGGCCTAGTTATCACGCAGTCAGCAGCAGTTTCACAACGGTTAAATCAGAAATCAACCAAACGTACTTGGCAAAGGCCTGTTTCTTCTCGGCCTCGTATGAATCATAGGTGTCAGGCACGGAGGGGCGGGTTGGGGGTGTATAGACGGGGTAGGATGGAGTTCTGGGGGCGGCGGCGCGACCTGTGCGAGCAGCCTCTTTGCGTTGCATTTCCAGCTGCTTTGCCTTCCGCTTGCGCTCTTCGCTGGCCTCCAGCTCTTTGTTCTATCAATGTACGTTAGCCGTGAACTAACCTCGCCGGCGATTTCACAACATACCCGCTCAATGATTTCCTGGATTCTCTCCTCGTGACTTTCCATTTCCAGGAAGGTCTTGATCTGAGAGAGAGAAAGATTCTCCCGGTATCCCATAGTTACCAATTCATCGAATGCACTCAGGAGCTCAAAGGCATTGCGAAGAATCTCCCGCTCATCTAGGCTCTTGCAGATGCTGGTGGTGACTTGCGCAAAGAGATGGAGACTGTCAATGTCTTGGAGGATGTTCGATTGACGGTTGGTGATCAGCACGATGTACAACTCGTCCAATGGCTGGTACACGAAGCGCACGTTGTCTTGCTCGACGGTGGTGTGCTGGGTTCCGGAGTCCGCTAGCTTGGGGAAAGAGGCGAGAAGGGCTTCAATTCGGGACCGAGAGATCTCCCGGAACTGGCGCGAGAGAACCGCTTTACCTCCGCGGGTGCATATCGACGCTGCGAGAACGACCTGTTGTGTCTCGATTAGTCCAACTCCCCCGCAAATACGATTGAACAAGGGCTAACCATGGTGAGAAAAGAGGTACACAAGTGACAATAAAAGAGTGATCAAAAAAAAAGAGAATAGAAACGGATAGAGAAGCGTAGGGTTGACTAGAAGTGTACACCCTGATGTTGATGGTTGGCAGCGTTAGGGAGCTACTCTGTTCACTTCGGCGGCCGTTGGCCCGTGCATTCCTTTCGCTTAGTCGTCGTGACACTTTCTCTTCACTTCACATCTTTTTCCCACGCGTTGAATACACTCCTCCATCACTCAGTTCATCGTTTCCCTTGTTGTTACTCGTAGCCTTTCGCTCTCCGTATCGCTGAGGATCCTTTTTTCTTTCACTTTCAACCCTCGTTTCAACCGCTTTCATGGAACGTCATTGCTGAACTTTCCAATACTACCTACAACCCCCAGGGCACGTCTTTACGCGTCTTCTTGTTATGACAACGGCTCCCTTGACTGCATACCCCGTAATGGAAGTCCCAGCTACGGGTGATTCTATGGAGATGGCCTCGCCCTATCAGGGGCAGGCTGACGAGTTTGACATCGACATCGACCTCATGGAGGACCATGTCTCGAACATGGACAGTGATATGATGGGTGCAGATGAATTTACACATACTTCTCAGCACAACGAACTTAACAATGATGCGATCTACGATGCCGACATGGCCGATGAACCCTCCGAAGGCTCGATGATCGACGCTGACAACTACCCCGATGAAGATCACGATATTGACGTGCAATTTGATGAAGAGGCATATGAAGAAGAAATGATTGAAACTGACCAGGCCGAAGACATCGATATTGCCGCCCCTGCCATTCATCTTCAACCTGCTGGCAGCGACAAAGACGCTGCCAGCCCCATCAAGGAGGATGCCACAGTCACACCTGTGGAACCCCTCGAAGCAGCACCTCAAGGCTCAGGGGACTCTAGGGAACTTGCCCCAGTTCAAGACGAAGCTCCGACTTCCTGTGTTGAAGACGCAGACACTCAGGCCCAGCTGAGCACGGCTGCTGATGACCTTGCTGAGGAACCATCTGAAAACGTCATCAGTCCCGAAGCCGGCGGTCGCAATGAAAAGACAGAGCTTGGTGAGGAGACTAACGAGATATCACAACCTTCTGTGTCAGAGACCCCGCAAGTTCCCGACGAGGACCCGGAGCCCAGTCAAACCAAACATTCCGCCAAAGATTCCCATGTCGATGACACTGTGCACCCAGAGACGCAGCCTGTGTGTGAGGAAAATCAGGAGGTTGCGGATGCGGATGAATCTCTCCAACAGGGCACATACATAGATGAACCTCTTCATCCAGTCAAAATCCTCTACCAGGACAGCGAGATCGCTCTGTTCCCTCCCCTTGAGGGAGACGTGGCGGATACATTCTTTGTTGAAGATGAAGCTTTAGCTTATGACAACATTGGTGAAATATTCAAGGCTCTGCGCCAGGTGCTTCAAAAGACAATGGCAGGCAATGAGGTCTTGGTCATCGATATTGACACCCTCGGTATCCAAATAACAGAGGTAAGCACCCCCTCAATTATACACCACCGGGAAACGTACTGACTCATCCTATCAGGACTCATTTCATACATCCCAAGTAACCTTGCATCAGATCCTAGAGCTTTACCTTAGACTTTGTCGCAACGATGGCACTACCGAGCCTGACGCACTTTACCTTACACTGAGCACCAGGCGTGCGTTCCCGGCCGAGCTCGCAGATCTCAACGACGCCGCAATTGAGGGCAAAAAGCTTTCCGAACTTCATTCCGAACTTCAGTCATGGGATGAATATGATGAAGCTGAAGCAGGTTCCGAGGAGGATCTTGGCGCTCATGGGGCTGAGGAGCGTGAAGACGAGGTCTACTACACCAATGAGGCCCAAAAAGAGCTTTCAATCACGGAAGTGCAGACGGCTCAAGAAGTCGGAGAAGAGCAGGCGCTAGATAGCGAACAGTCTCAGGTCAAGGCCGAAGCTGTCTCTGACGCCCAACCAGGGATTGCCCATGCGCAGGATGAGGATAGGCCTACCTCTAGTGAGCAGAGCGCCGAGGCTGCACCTGAGTCTGAATCTTATCTAGTCCAGCTCGAGAAGAAAAAGTCAGACCACTTTGATGAGTCTCGCCATCCCGAAAGCGACCAAGATCAAGAATACGATCATGGCTATGGCGATACAAACGGAGAACACTATGATTCTGAGGACCGGCAGAGTGATTCTACTGCTACAGTAGCTGCATTGCCAGGCGCAAGCGAGATCAAAGAACACAGCCAGCATGTCCCTCTGGACGTTGCTGCGGACGCCGGTACAGATCAAAAAGACAACGAGAACTATTACGCAGAGGACCCTGAGGACGATGATCTGGGACCCGACGAATACTACGAGCATGAAGTCATCGGCGCAGTCGATGATTCAGAAGCTTTCCAAAAAGATATCACTGGCAGTGAAAATGCTGATGTTGATGCACAAGAACCAGCTGATCAGGCGTCTGTTCTTGATGAAGAGGACACAGATGAGTTAGATGCCCCGCCAACAGATGAAATTGTCTCGGAAATTCTCCTGCGGGATGAAACCGACCACCCTTCCCATGACCAGCCGGCACCGGCGCTTGGCAGCGGCTTGCATGAGGCCTCTGACAAGAAGGAGCAAGCACCAGAGCCTGCAGATGATTTACTTGGAATTGCTGTAGACCTGATGCAGACTCCCCCTAGACATACAGAGAACGATGCCCTTGATCACTTTGAGGGCATAGACTACGACGAGCCAGAGGATGATCTCGATGTTCATGTTGCAGCTGATGCCGAGGGCGCCGATGGCCGCGAGTTTGACGAGAACCATTTTGGCGACTATGACACCCATTTTGAAGGATCGGAGGCTGGAGAGCTGGTTGGCACAGACCCTTCCTTGACAGATCCCCAAACCAACCAGAACTCCTCTGCCAAACGGTCTCGCGAAGATGAAGACGATTGGGACCTGGTGGAAACCACCGTCGACACCAAACGTCGCCGCTCTTCGTAAACCACGTCCATACTTTCTTTTACTCCTGGGGCCCTTTCTACAATCTCTCTCATTCGTCATGTCTGGTGTCCAGCGAGTCTGACCCTTGATGGTTCATCTCACACGACCCATTATCCTCCGCCGTACTAATGACCATACTTGCCAGCAACGACCTTGACCGATGGACGCAGTGTCTCGTTCGACTACTAACAAGAAACAGGTATGTTCGACCCCTTTCCCCAGCGTGTGCCGCCTTCGACTTCCATGGGGCATGCGCTTTCTCTTCCAAACCGCATCTGGATCAAACCGCAGTTGCTCTCGACACATCCAATTGCCCGTCATCTATTCTTGCGTTTTCCTCTTATTTGTCCTTCTACTCTTTCCCTGCCATTGCGATTCAAGATACCACTGCCGGTCTTCGGCCAAAATCTTTGTTCGGTGTTGATGGGTGCGTTTGGGCGAGCTTTTCGAATGCATTTCCCTTAGCTGGCGTATCGGCGCGATGGGTTAGTCCACGTGTTTGTAGTATTCTACCAATGAATCTTTACCCCACATGCTTCTTCATATGTATGCTATCTAGGCACTTGTAAAGACGTCTCAACTTGTAAAGAACTTCGAGGTATATCTGATCTTATACTCCCAGATTTGAAGTGCCTATTTTCGCTCATGTTATGGGGCACAAAGGAAGGACAGTCCGGAGATAGCTGGAATCGGAATACTGTGTGCTTTGCAGGTATATGCATATGTATAAAATGTGTTTTATACTTATGTAGTTTTATAGTCATTTTACATTAATTCAGCCACACAAGGTAATGTCATTAGTGGACCCAGATTGGTGTCTCTGGGGATTCCGGGCTAAGTATAGAAACCCCAGCCGCATTCGGAGGGAGCTGAAACGCCGGTCTTGGCCTCATTTCAGGGTCCATTTGGTTTTTATTATCATAAAAGATACCAATAGTACGATTAGGTACATATATACATAGACAAGTATCTAGAACTATGACCACAAAGACATAGTGACACATGGTAGTATTGCGTACTCCGTACTTGGATGTAAATCATAGTGCACTACATAAAAAGAGTTATGGCCACCTATTCTATTTCAAGTTCTACATATGCAGATTATGATATTTACATAAAACCTTCAGAATAGTTAGTTACAAGCGTCGAGATTAAAATTACCTAAAAAACACCTCGGTAGTTGGAAGCCTCGCAAGCCTCCCAAGACCTCTAGCCCCGTTGTTCTCTTACGCGTCCCCCGATCGGGCTTGAAACGGAACCCCACCGCACGCAGGCACATCTCTGGCTTCTGGCTTCTGGCTTCTGGCTTCTGGCCATCATCTTCTACACATCCTCTTACTCATCAGAAATCTCGGGCTGGCTCGTTTTTCTGTTTTGTCCTCATTCGCTCCCTTCACTTCCCCCTAGTCCCTAGTCCCTGGCCAATTACCACCCCTTCCTTCGCTCACCCGAGTCTCTCGCTCATTCCCCGACGCATTGGCGGCACTGGAGGTCTTTCGACAGTAGGAGCTCCCGGCTCCTAAGATAGGAATCACGTCAAAATGCTTCCAGATAAGTATGTCTCTCTCAACTCCCTCCGAATTGGCCCCCGAGGGCAAGTCGGTCAGTTCTAACATAGTTGCGCGCTGCGCCCTTATAGATACGTCGGGCTTCTTTTAGCCATTGTATCGACCATGGCCATCGGTACGAGTTTTGTTATCACCAAAAAGGTTGGTGTGCCAATATTCCCGGGAAATGGGTACATGGATCCCGAATGCGCTGGACGGACACTGCGGCGATTCGGTCCAAAGCAATCATCATCGGAGCGGAGTCGCTAATGCGTCTGAATACAGGGCTTGATGCAGGCCTCCGAACGACATGGGTTTGAGGGCGAAGGATTCTCATATTTGAAGAGTCCCGTGTGGTGGGGTGGTATAGTGACACGTACGGAAACCAATTGCCAGATTTGACATTCGGAGAAGCTAACAGGCTCATAGTGGCTCTCGGTGAAGTCGCCAACTTCGCTGCGTATGCCTTTGCCCCTGCCATCCTGGTTACGCCCTTGGGTGCACTGAGTGTTCTAATCGGGTAGGGATCTCTCCTCAACGACGTGCATAATCTCATAGCTGACATGGCACAGTGCGGTCCTGAGTTCGTACTTCCTGAATGAGATACTTGGCATATTGGGAAAATTAGGCTGTGCTCTGTGCTTGCTAGGATCGGTCGTCATCGTTCTCCATGCGCCTCCAGACAAGCAGGTGGAGACAGTCGATGAGATTCTTGGATATGCGGTTCAGCCAGGTACGAAGACTTGATCTGTGTCCGACGCCCGAAAACCACCGCTGACTTTGTGACCAGGGTTCCTTTTATACTGTGTCGCAGTTGCGGTCTTCTCGACCCTGATGATCTACCGGGTTGCGCCGGTCTATGGCAAGAAGAACCCGCTCATCTACATCTCGATTTGCTCCACTGTTGGATCTGTTTCCGTCATGTCCGTCAAGGCCTTTGGTATTGCAGTGAAATTAACCTTTCTGGGCAACAACCAATTCGTCCACGCATCCACCTACGTCTTTGCCATTGTAACCGGGTTCTGCATCCTTACGCAGATGAACTACTTCAACAAGGCATTGAACTCTTTCTCGACTTCGATGTGAGTGTAGACATCGATGAAGATGAAGACGGAAGGCTAACATGATTCTTTCAACAGCGTGAACCCACTTTACTATGTCACCTTCACAACCGCGACCCTCTGTGCCTCCTTCATTCTCTTCAAGGGATTCAACACCACCGACGCCGTCAACACTATATCTCTACTTTGTGGATTCCTTGTCATCTTCACCGGCGTGTACCTCCTGAACCTATCGCGACATGACCCTGATGGACACACCATGGTGAATTCAAAACTTGACGAGGATGGAGTGCCAACAGACGGTATGGCGAGCTTCCAGACCCGTCGCTCAATGCAGTCCCGCCGAAGCTCCTCGAGTGCATATTTCAACGGAGCCAGCGACCGCGAAGGCCTCATCCACGCGTACGATGCGGAGAACGGGATCGGCATGAACACCTTGACCGAAGTAAGTGATGGGGAGCCAGGCCCGACTTTCCCGCAGACCGAAGCACAGACTGCAATGCACACCAAGCAGAACAGCCAGATCTGATCGCCGGTGTCTCAAGGTCTAATTCCAATCCTCGCCTTATAACAAGGTCTTTGAAATGATTCTCCTTCCTCTCTACACGCTCGACTGCTGCAAGCTTCCCTTCCACGGCTTGATCTCTTGTATTTTTACTGTTCCCCGAAAATGCCAGAGTTGCATTGAAACTCGGGCGAACTCATCGGGCACTGGACATGCCTGTATGAACGACTGGATATGACTCTGGGTTTCTCTGGATGGTTGGGATTTGATGTCTTTTTTTTCTGTTTTTTTTTTTTTTTTTTT
>CAJVRC010000903.1:166501-320252 GCA_911456345.1 Penicillium egyptiacum
AGGTCAGCTGTTTATGGAACATGCCCATCCGAGATTCTTGCTTCTTCAATTTCAATTCCAACATCTCTAAATTCTCTATTGAATGCCTGTCCTTGACTGCCTTTGCGAGGGGTCTATAGACGTCAACCTTGGGGTAGCTGTGTGATCTTGTTCCCTTCGAACGCGGGGAACTTGCGCGATGCCCGCTTTATTGCGCAAATTAGCCATCGTCGCTACAGTCGACGGCCTGATTCTACATGCTCAGGCCAGCGGATCACGGCATAGCGCCGGTAACAACAACGAGGCTTCATCCATCCGCATCGACTATAAGACGAACAAAATCACTGCGTTGCCCGCTGGCGCCTCGGAGCCCCTCGACGGAAAGGACGCCCTGGAGACATACGGTCTCGTAGGTATGTTGACGAACCGAGCGGAAATTAAAATAAGAAACTAATCCCAGGGCATTGCTGCTACAGGTCTCTTATCTGTCGCTTCATGCTCATTTCTCGTTTCCATCACACAGCGCCAACAAGTAGCGCAGATTCGAGGCCGCCCCATCTACGCCGTCACCAACGTCGCGATCATTCCCGTCTCATCCCAAGCAGATGCTTCCCGCGCAATCACACAAGCCAGGAAAGAATCCTCACAGGCGGAAGTCAGCATCGAATCGTCCTCCGACGAAGATGACCTTCCCGATAACGAAACCGACAGAGCCGAGGCGGAGGCGGAGATCGGCAGCGTGCCTGCATCACCTACTCGCAATATATCTCATGTCCGTGGGACCAGCATCGGCAGTATCGCAGAAGACGTGATCGCGAAGAAAGTCCCCTTTGGTGGATTCGCAGCCAATTGGCTATCGCGCAAAAACCTGGGCTTGCCCAGGCCCGGAGCTTTAGAGCAGGATGTGTCAGAGTCTCCCTTTGACGAAGCTTCTAGCCTTTCGGGCGATGCCAGCGAAACAAAGCTTGAAGCCCTAGATGAGGCTCTCCCTGAAGAGGCGGCGGCTCAGAGCGAGTTTGATAGGCCTAAATCTGGCCAGGCTGCGCAATTGCTACCGAAACTGCTTCGCTACACGAAACTCTTGTTTGCGTCCCATAATTTTTTCTTTGCGTATGACTATGATCTCACACGGTCTTTACATACGCAGGAAGCTCGGAAAGATCAGCTTCCCCTCCACAAAGTTGTGGATCCATTGGTATGTGTGGGCTGTGGGGTCGTGGTATGTTCTCTGTGAAGCTTCGGTTGCTGACTCGTCAGTAGTATTTTTGGAATAGACATTTGATGGACAAATTCATTGACCATGGGGCCCATGGCCTTGTTCTGCCCTTAATCCAAGGCTTTGTCGGCCAACGAGAATTCACAATCGCTGGTGCTGAAAGGAAACAATGTTCGAAGGACTCAGTGGAACTCGCAGAAGGCCGAATTCTCGGCGAAAAACACGAGGCCGAAGCTGTTGGGGCTAATGCCAGCAAACGTGATTATCTTTTGACTCTGATTTCTCGACGCTCTGTTAAGCGACCAGGTCTTCGTTACCTGCGTCGTGGTGTCGATGATGAGGGCAACGCAGCCAACACAGTGGAAACCGAGCAGATTCTCTCGGCTCCGGAGTGGACTCCGTCTCACCCTGCCTATACATATTTGCAGGTCCGGGGTTCCATTCCTCTTTATTTCTCTCAGACGCCATATGCCTTGAAGCCAGTTCCAGTACTACAGCACTCTGCGGAGACGAATCTCCTTGCCTTCAGTAGACACTTCCGAGAGTTCAGTCGACGGTATGGAAATGTTCAGGCTGTCTCTCTTATTGACAAGCTAGCCGGTGAATTGAAGCTAGGAGAGCAATATGAGCGATATACCGAATCGTTCAATGCCGCCGGTGGGATCGATGGCAAGCCATTGCAACTTGAATGGTTTGACTTCCATCGCGAGTGCCGGGGCATGAAATTTGAAAACGTATCTCGCCTGGTCGAGCGACTGAAAGATACGTTGAATGAGTTCTGTTACACCATCATCGCAGACAATGATATCCTACAGACCCAAAAGGGCATCATCAGAACCAATTGTATGGATTGTCTCGACCGCACTGGTGTTGCCCAGTGTGCATTCGGCCAATGGGCCCTCGAGCGTCAACTGGAACATGAAGGCATTGACATTGATATTGGTGGTGACTCTTCTACCCAATGGTTCAATACGCTCTGGGCAGATAACGGCGATGCCATCTCCAAGCAGTATTCATCAACCGCAGCTCTAAAGGGAGATTACACCCGTACACGCAAGCGAGACTATAGAGGCGCTCTCAACGACCTTGGGTTGACACTCTCCCGTTACTACAACAACATTGTAAACGACTTCTTTTCTCAAGCATGTATCGACTACCTCCTAGGCAACGTCTCAACCCACGTATTCGACGAGTTCGCCATCCAGCTCCAGACCACCGATCCAGGAATCTCAGTACAGAAGCTCCGCCAGAACGCCATTGACACAAGCTGCAATATCGTTATTAGTAGCCCCTCTGAAGAATTCCTAGGCGGCTGGACCATGCTGACCCCCCGCCAACCCAACACCCTTCGCACCCTGCCCTTTGAGGAATCAGTCCTTCTCCTAACTGATGCCGCAGTCTACAGCTGTCGCTTCGACTGGGAGACTGACAAAGTCCTGTCTTTCGAGCGCATCGACCTCCGCTCCATCTCGCGCATCCATTACGGTACATACATCACATCCATATTGACAGATAGCCAAGCCGACGAGGCGACGAACGTCGGTCTCGTCATAGTCTACCGCGACGGCGACACAAACACCCTCCGTGTGAATACCCGGTCCCTGCAGAGCGATGTCGATCTCAATACGCTCGAGACTACCACCAGCGCCAACAGTGAATGGGACCTTGTTTCCTGGCTACGGGGTAGCAAGCGTGCGACGACGCGGTTCGTCGCATTCAAAGGCCTGCCGCTGTCGAACCCGGCGGCTAGTCCGCGGCTTGGGCCCAGCGCTGGAACTGTTCGAGAGACGGATCGCATCCGCTCGGTCTGTTTGGATATCGAGCGCGCGATGCTTGCGGGTCAAGGTCGTGATGTTGAGGCGGTCTCTGTGGTTGAACAGTCTGATATCATCTCTTTGGCGGATGCTAAGAAGAGAACTGGGTGGTTGGAATATCTGGTTTATGATCTGAAGAAGATGGTTTGGGCGTGATTTGACCTGTGATATTGAGGGAGTTGCATGATTGCTCTTGCATTTACATACCTTTCACTCTCATGTTATAACTTGGCTCTTGCATCACTGATATTTCTTTGTCCTTTTGCATATAATGTTTGGCATCATATTGATACTATTGGGTGTGTCTTCTAGGATTAAGAACTTCCATAAATGATGCTATAGTATTTTAGACAAATAAACCCATCCCAACTTTGAAGAGATAGGATATGGACCAAGTCACTCTCATGTATATTTGGAATGCTTTTGCGTTGGACCCCCGGCGGTTTCGTCCCGTCGCGACTTTTCTCTACATGTCAACCTCAGCCTCGACTTCAGCTTCACCCAACACTCAGAACCATCCGCTCCCATTCTCAGGCTTATATTTCACAGATAAATATACTGTGAAATGCAGACTATCTTTTCTTTGCATCTCCGCCTTCTTGGACTTCCAGTCTACTCCCAAGAAACTGACCGCCTACCATCTTCAGCAGTCTCTTTTTTCTGCCCGCAGCACATACACCCCTCAGTCTGAGGTCGTCTCCAACAACTTTATTTGATTCCTTATTCATGCAAATTTACTTTGGCCAATTACTTCCCGTCTCATTCCTGGATCTGCTTTAGCGGATCGGAGATTTCGGCCTTGTTTCCTTGATCTGGGGAAACGAAGGGGGCCCGTTCCCACATTTTCGGCGGGGCTCCTGCGCTACTCGCACTTTCGACTTCTGTCGCATCGAGTCTCTTTACCAGGACAAGATGAATTGGCAACCTCAGCAAGAGCCATTGAGGCAGCTGGCTGGCTACCTTCGCGATTCGCTCAATGGAAATAACCTTCCAGCCCGAGCACAGGCTGAACAGGTACTGTCTTCCTTTTTTTTGGTCCTATTGAGCTTCCTTTCGACTGCGGTCGCCGCACATACACCCCCAAGATGGAAACTAACCTTGGATTATTTTTTTGTGAATAGATGCTCGCACAAGCGACCTCTTCTCCTGATTACGTCAATTACATCACCTACATCTTTTCCAACCCGCAAGCTGCTCCCCTGGCAGGAATTAACGAGAATGAATCCCCGACTGTTCGATTTGCCGCCGCCGTAAACGTCAAGACAAAGATTGCCCTTGCTTACAGCACGATCTCCCCTCAAAGCCTGGCTTTCATCAAATCCGCGGCTCTGTTGACACTTCGCGACACCGACCGCAATGTCTCGAGAGCTGCCGGTAACGTTATCACTGCGATGGTGCTTCACGGAGGCCTCTTGGCCTGGCCTGAGATTGTCAATGAGCTGTTGACTACTGTCGCTAATTCCAACGGGGATGTTCCCATGTCGGCTAGGGAAGCTGCAATGGATGCGTTGTGCAAGGTCTGTGAGGACAACCGGAAGGTTTTGGACCGTGACTACCAGGGCCAACGTCCCTTGGACATCATCATCCCCAGCTTGCTGCAGTTCACTTCGGTGGAGAGTTCGCGCATTAAGATTGCTGCTCTCAACGCCATCCACGTTTTCTTGCCATCCAGACCCCAGGCATTGGTGAACTCGCTCGACCAATTTCTTTCGCAGTTATTCAGAATTGCCGGTGATGAAAGCACAACAGTCCGACAAATGGTGTGCCAGTCGTTCTCCCAACTCGTGGAGACTGCGCCGGAAAAGTTGGCCCCGCATATGGAAGGATTGGTCAACTACATCATCATGCAGCAGCAATCCCAGGACGACCCAGAGCTTGCACTTGACGCGGCCGAATTTTGGATTGGTGCTGGAGAGCAAGAGCGATTGCAGGCCGAATTGGCTCCATACATGCACAAGATCATCCCCGTTCTTCTACAAAACATGATCTACGATGAGGACGAAGTGGCTCGACTAATGGACGAGCAAGATGATGCCGAGACCGAGGACCGCGCTGAGGATCTAAAGCCACAGTTTGCGAAATCGAAGGGTGACCGTCTGAATGTGTCCAAGCCCGGTGAACAGCCGGAATCCTCCCGCGCGCTCGAGCAACAGACAGAGGATGACGATGACTTAAGTGAAGGTGAAATTGAGGACTCGGAATTCGGAGATGATCCCTCGGGTAACTGGACTTTGCGCAAGTGCTCTGCTGCTGCGCTCGATATTTTCTCTACAGTTTACCACCGTCCTGTCTTTGAAATCCTTCTGCCGTATCTGACGGAAACTCTGCGCCACGAGCAGTGGCCGAACCGAGAGGCCGCTGTTCTTACACTAGGTGCAGTGGCGGATGGCTGTATGGATGCAATCACTCCCCATCTCCCAGAATTGGTCCCTTATCTCATCTCACTCCTCAACGATAACCAGCCTGTTGTGCGACAAATCACTTGCTGGTGCTTGGCCCGTTATTCCGGTTGGGCAGCTCATCTCCGCGACCCAGCTCAAAAAGCCCAATTCTTCGAGCCCATGATGGAAGGTATACTTCATCGCATGTTGGACAACAACAAGAAGGTTCAAGAAGCTGCTGCGTCAGCGTTCGCTAGCCTGGAGGAGAAGGCGGAGGATAACCTGGCGCCCTACTGTGAACCTATCTTGCGCCAGTTTGTGGCGTGCTTCAATAAGTACAAGGACCGCAACATGTACATCCTTTATGATTGCGTGCAGACGCTCGCCGAATGTGTTATGAGCGAGCTGGCAAGGCCACATCTAATCGAGATCTTGATGCCTGCCCTCATCGGCCGCTATAACTACATTTCTGATGATTCCCGAGAGCTCTTCCCGTTGCTTGAATGCCTCGGATATATCTCTGGAGCCTATGGCGATGCCTTTGCCCAATTCGCGCCGCCTCTCTTCGCGCGCTGCATAAAGATCATTTATGGAAACTTGCAAGCTTCCATACAACCGACACACCCTGCGGCTGACGAGCCGGACAAGGACTTCCTTGTTACTAGCATTGACCTTCTTAGTTCAATCATTCAGGCCATCGACCCACAAAAGAGCGGCGAGCTCGTGAGTACCTCACAGCCATCTTTCTTCGAGCTCATGCGCTACTGCATGCAGGATGAAAACTATGAAGTCCGTCAATCCACCTACGCTTTGCTGGGAGACTGCGCCATCAGCATCTTCCCTCACTTGAAACCCTTCCTTCCCACCCTTATCCCGGTTTTGATTAAGCAGCTTGACTTGGACCTGATTCGCGATGACGATCGTCATACGGGCTTCAGTGTTTTGAACAACGCCTGTTGGTCGTGCGGCGAAATCGCCGTCCACGAGAACGCCGGGCTTTCGCCCTATGCGGAGCAACTGTACCAAGGGCTCTTTACGATTATCACTAACGAGGAAATCATCGATTCGGTGAACGAAAACGCCGCGATGGCGTTGGGACGATTGGGATTCTGCTGTGCGGACCAGATTGCGCCCCATTTGAGCGAGTGTTCCGGACCTTTCCTGAAGTCAATGGACAAGATTGACTTCACGCGCGAAAAGGCCTCTGCCTTCCTCGGATTCAACCAGGTGGTGATGAAGAACCCGCAGGCCATGGAGTCGAGCCTACTCGACTACTTCCGGGCAATTGCCTCGTTCCCCGCCCGCTCGCTGGCACAGGAAGAGTACCGGGATATCCAGGCGTCTTTCCAGCAGGTAAGATCATTTCCCCTTGGTCGTTAGTAAATCCCACTAATAAGATGTATAAATATAGGTCCTCCAGGGATACAAGACCTTGATCCCTGACTTCAGCAACTTCCTTGGCCAGCTAGCTCCAGCCGTGGCCCAGACACTACGCACCGTGTACCAGGTCTAAGTAGAGAACTTGGTGATCTCTGCTGGACCTCGGTTACCGGGATGTCGGTTTATGTGCACTCTGTCTCAATCGGGCGGGGTTTAGGTTGGAGAGAGGCGAGGGGCCGGGGGGATCGGTACATAGGGGGTCAGCGGCCGGATTTCATGTTAATAGAAAGAGGAGGGAGGTGGGGAGCAAAATCATGGGAAGGAGCATCTGCGATTTAGCTGGTTTTTTACGTTACATCTCATGATTGCAAGATGGGCACGCATGACCCTTTATGATTTCTATTTCGTTGACTTTGCTTTCTTGATTCTTATTTTGCATTCACTGTGCATAGTCATCATCAAGTTAGGGCTCATAGGTTGCCTTTCTTTTTTTGTTTGCTTTCTCAGCGCTGGTTTTGGGGGCGGGGGAGGTTCCTTGCGTGGCATATCCATATCCCCTTTAGATAGACACCTAGATAGATAGATCTTCGTGGAGATCTCAAACGTTTCTGAAAGGGCGGAGTGTAGAGTTCTAGCATGCTGTGTTTCAGCACAGGCAAATACCCTGTAGCATGCCTTTTACAGCTCACCAATTCTTTTTAATCGTTTCGGAAGCATCTTGAACCGTTCTTTTGCTCTTACAGGCGTCTTTCCATGCTATATTCGGGATATATATAATACGAAAAAAGATCACATATGCTGTCCCACTGACTACATAGGTACAATAAACATCCTTAGTACAATTGTTCGCCATATTCGTTGGCCAAGTATGGACATACCTAAACATAGCAACCTCCAGCTAAATACAACCAGTTAGATTCTATAAATTTCTCCTTTAGCATTCCTATCTCTGGGAAAAAGTCAAAGCTGGGCAAGTCGATCACGCGCTAGTGCCAGCGCATTTACACCTATTCCGTCCACATCTGGACCCTAGGAAGCCAAGAGCACATACCAAGATCGACTTGCTCGACCTGAGACCAGTACTCCGTATGGACTAGTGGATGGAGAAAAAGCAAGGCAAGATTAAGATCAGCAGGGCCCGAGCAATCTCCGAACTGCAGACTTATTTTTGGATGCAGACAGCATGCATGGTAAGTACGGAGTACCCTGTAGTCACCTGCCATTAATAACCTAGCAGCAGCTAGATGCATCGATATCACATATATCACACTACACGAAGGATAAAGGATCGCATTCGACTTTCTGCTAACATAGACCATCAAAGCTCTAAGCTCTAGTAAACACAAGCCCACGAGTCTTCATAGTAAGATAACCTAATGAAAAGAGAAAGAGAAAGAGAAGTAATATAAACCCAATCAAGAAAGACCCGATTCTCGCCTAATTGGCGCGTTATAATTAACTCGGCAGCGCAAAGTCCTCAGCCAACGCCTTCCCTCCACCGATTGGCCGCTCAGACAAAAACCGCCCGAAATACCAAGACGCGAGCCTTTCCCTTAACGACTCTTTTTCACGAACGGGCACGATATCGTAAGTTCTACCCCACCCTATCTCACCCTGTGATTAAAAGCCATGTGTTGATGACAGACGTTGATGCAAGGTGCAATGTACCTACAGGTAGCGTCCCGGGCGCCTGGTTCGCGTAGTGCGCCATTGGAGGCTGGTCCCCTTTTCACTTTTGCCCTAGAGAACCCGGCTATGCCTTTTGCGGCCTGCAGAGACGAGATGACTGAGGCTATTGTGGACTTGTGGATTGGATTTTTACTCAGTCCGTTTGTTCTTGTTGGCCTCCGAGTTGCCAGGCGTGATTGATGCTTTGCCCTAAATAGGCCTATTTCACAAACTGGCTTTCTTCGGGCTATGGAATATACTTCGTACAATGTCCTCAGGGGTGAAATGGGTTTAGTAGGTTTGGGGCTATAGGCTTTGGTGGAGATTGTTTTCAGCCTCAGCCGGAAGATTCTCGGTTAACTTGTCCACGTGTGTGACTGTTGGTAACTGAATTGTAGATATTACGAAGGCGGACACTTAAATGATAGGAAACTAATACTCGGATCAATGGTCTATTTGTCTAAATCACAGTTTGAGATATGAGACAGCAAGCAGGAAACACTGATCCTGCCTTTAGAAACATTCCATGAAGCTCAGATGGCCATCCTCGTTTTTGATGCACTCTGCCAGGTTCATCTGGCTCTCTCGGACGTTTCCTTCGCCATCATCGAGCTGTGCGTGCAGCATGGGATTGTTTTCGGGGCCTTCGAACCTGAAGTCAACGTCGCGTGATTTTTTCGAGAAGTCATGGGAGCCCCAGGCCAGTTGCCCTAGATTGGAATGATAATGTCAGTTTCGGATCAAATACAGAAGCACAGAATATGGGTCTGACGTCGGTCATGGTGCTAGGCAGTATACTCGATATCGAGGGAAACGCCACCGAGAACAGAACGGAGAATTTGGACTGCCCTTACCCTTTTTCTCCCCAATAAATTCATTCAGATCCAGCTCTGAATATCTAGATTGTCCCGAGGGCCGCTCGCAGTAAGCAGTGAGGATGTGCTTATCTCTGAGATTGATGCCCTTGGATGATCTGTGGAAACCCATCTTGGCGTGTTGAAATGGAGTAATAATCAGGTGCAGTAGATCAGAAGTACTTGTTGTTTAACCTCGTGAGGTATGGATGAATCAAGTAATGAGAAGTGTGAAAGTATCGATGTGATATATATAAGTAGAAGAGAAGAAGAAGAAAACAGAAAGGCTCATGATATGGAAGCATGTCCAGTACAGATTTGTTGCCTCTTGCCTCCAATGACATCGATCTGGTGTAGATGCCTACTGTGGCCATTTGGAATCGCGGAGGAGGGTTGACTCTGCCATCATGTTTTTTTCTCATTATTACACCCGAGGCAGGAGCTGAATGTATACAGCATATCCATGCATGCTATGCCGAGGAATGTCAGATTCCTTGCTCGACTACTAGGCGGTCTGTCAAGAACAGTGTGTGATCTTTACCCAAGGGGAAGGTCATAATGATCTCATGCACGGACAAGTGCTGTCAGCCTCACATTTCCACGTATCAAGTGTCGGGCGTTAGTCGGGTATAACGAAGATGATAGGATGGCGGTGGCTTGGGAAACAGAGTTGACGCTAAGGACTCTATTTGGTTGGGATGCTATACCTCCAGGACCTGGTCCATGGTCGGTATTTACTAGTACGGAGATTCCAGATTGCCGTCGATCTCTCTGTCTCACATGGCTACGTCTCCTTTCCTAAAGGAGAGGCTTTCCATTTCTGAATCTAGATGTCAAACTTCGTGTGCTGGCTCTTTAAAAACTGAGCCTTACATATCCAAAGTCCTTTATATTGGCGCAGAAAGACAGTTCAAATATAGATGTAATTGTGCAAATATGTACAGTCCACGGGTGTGTATTCGTGCAGATGACCTAATAGGGTCTTCGACCAGCCCAGCGGGATGGTAGTTCATTGATCTATGATCTACAAGAGAAAATCACAAAGTCCCCACACAAGTCCAGGATAGCCCAAGTCTTGGCGTAATAGAGTTGGTTAGCGTACTACAATTCCACGGGCTGTGTTTCTGAGTTAGCGGGAGAGAACTGGGGGGCTCCATGATTCTTATTTTCTTTCTGGTTGGGGCACTTGGATTCCAGGGTTGGGCCGATCTGCTTACCACAGTTTCAAGATCACGGGGATATACCTAGGTATGTTTGAAGTTGGAACTCGATAGGAAAGGGTACGGGTACCCCGCGGAAGTAGACGAGTAAAACTATATATTGAATACTCAGAACCTCCCGTCAATTCCGGCGATATCCTGTCGTAAAAAGGTTAGATCGGAAAAAAGGTAAAAGGATACATAATAAAGTTGATCAGAGTCAAAAAGCAATCCACCCGGGACTTTTGGCCCCCAACCTATACCACGTTTGGCCTGATGTTGCGAACAAGCGAGACTCATCGTTGCTGATTGGACATTTCAGATTTTGTGTTCCTTCACATCTGCGGAGAAAAATAGCGTCGCCCGAACATTTCCGGTGACCCGCATAGCATTCCTGGGTCATTGGATCTTGAGATGCCAAGATGCCAAGCGTCATAACCCTTGAGAGAAGGCAGCGTATTCGTCTCTGAAACCACGTCAAACCTGTCAAACATAGGAGATTAGGGAGAATGATGATATAATCATAATCGCTGTGTGACTATGGTGCCACGTGTGGCGAGCTAAATCATCCCTTGGAGTAATCATCGTCATGACTGCAGTATGTGAATATGGTAGGACAGAAGACCCGTCCAGATCAGAAGGTGGGACACACCGACTTTAGAACGCACGCCTTGTTCCACGTCTGATCCCCAGAAAACGTGGTCGACAGGCCCAAGCTGGCGGTGTCACATAAATATGCATGTTACACTTCTACAGTTTCAGGGGAGTTACCTCTTGCCTAGGTAGATTCGGAGGTAGATTTACATACTCAGATGCTGACTTGGCCTTAAATTACCTGGTTTGGGCTAGAGTGCATGATGCTATTCCAAGCGAACTGCCCTTTTGGCTTTCAACATTCCCACCGTTCTGTGTTGGACTCAGCCCCTGGACCCTGCAGGAATGAGGCCCATTCCACGAATGACCCTGGTTCTCCCTTTCTCTGATGGTCATATTCATCTCACAAGTCTATCTAATCCCTGTACACCTGGAGACTAGACCATCAGGGGTTCATTTCCCACTTTGGGCTGATTGACGTCGTACACCTTCGGGCTTACCAGACATGGTTTCCCTACGTTCCAGCCCAGTGGTAACTTCACCGGAGAAGGAGGTAGGGTAGTTCCGACCCGGGGCAACGATCGCAATAGGTCGGTCACTCGAGGGTGTCAAAATAAGGGCGTAAAAGAGAAAAAAAATATATAAATGGAGATGTGGATGCGGTGATCCCGAGAGATTGGTCTTACACCCCCTTGGTTGCGGACTAAACATTCACACGTTGCCTTCAGTCTCCAGGGTCCAAGTGGTGTAAGATTATGAGTTTCATTATTTTTCCATTTCTCAATACCTATACAGTCGACTGTTTTGCCTGTTCTATATTCGGTTGCGATTACCAAATCCGTTTAATCTCCCATCTGACTCACAGGCGGGTAGAAACGGGCGACTTCCGCCTGTCAGGCTAAGCTTGAATCTTAGCGAGAGTGGGAGAGTGGAAGAGTGGAAGAGCCACTCCCAATACGTCTAGGGCGTCTAGGATAGCGCAAGTATTGACTCCTCTTTTTCTTTTCCCAACGGGGTTAACGGTGTCCCTTGACAGCGACCCACAATCCAGGGTCCTCCTAGATCGAGAGCCTTGCGAGGCAACAGGGTCGATCGGTTACTATATTTTCCTCTATTATTGTTCTATATTCTATCATTGTCGAAGTCTGGGGTCTGTTCACAGGCCCCTTCGTACATACATAACATATTCTTGGCTGGAACTATGTTCTTTGGAACGCAGGATGAGATTTAGGAAAAGAAAAAAGCAAAAAAAAAGCAAAAAGAAAATGATGAACGCATGAATCAACTTGAATTCACCCGTGAACCCTCTTCCTTTTGCTAGGCTTGTGGTAATCATCTCCTATTAAAGCAATAGGATCTCTGTACTCCGGAGAAATGGAATGGGATCTTAAGGGTTAGATTCTTACCAACAATCTAGTTCAGATATTAAAAAAGAAAATAATTCCCACATGGAACAATGCAATATGCAGTATCGAATCTATCCCTGCTAAAAAAAACATGGGCTCACATGTTAGTGGAACGGGCTAGCCTATGAAGGAAGCTATATAAGCTATCCATGTGGTTCACCCGAAATGAGCGAGTGCTATATTAGACCGTCTCTTTTGGGTATTTTCTTTTCTTTTCTTCTTTTCTTTACTTATTCTCACATTCTCTTAGGTATTTCTGTTAGGTATTTTTGACCTATTTCTTTGTATATTTTATTTTATTTTATTTTATCTGTTTTTTACTTTTTTCTTGGCTTACTGCCCCCCCTGTACGGAGTACCCAGAGGCTCAAAATCTCGATCGTTACTGGGAAATGAAAAAAAGAACTAGAAATAATAATATTAGGAAAGAGAAAGTAAAATTTAAGTCCACGGGTCAGATCATATCTTGCTGACTTTCAACCGTTATAGTATTTCCTTTCTACATACTCCTCTACTTCCCCTTCACTCTTCTCTTAGTCTTCACTTTAAGATCTCCAGAGCTGGGCTCGTATTCTCCACGTGCTTAATTCAACTTATTCTTCGAATCTCAACGGCCCCCAAAGTTATTTTTGGAGATTGGACTAGAGCTTCCCTCATCTCTCTATAACTACAGGGCATACGTGCCCATCATCAACTCTCTCACAACCTTGGAACATTCGTGGAGTCCTCGACTCCAGTCCTTATCTCTCCTTCAAAATGGTCGGTCCAGGCGGCGGTCCACCACGCAAGAGCCACACCAAATCCCGTAACGGTTGCAAAACATGCAAGAGAAGACATATTCGATGCGATGAGACCTTCCCGCAATGGTATATTCCTTCAATCTACACCAGTATACACATACTAATTCCATCTAGCCGCAATTGCACAAAGCACAACTGCCGCTGTGACTATCAGGACACGGCTGCCACTCAAGTTGGTAGTCCCCCGCCACCACGCCGGGGCCCTGACCTCCTCATTTCGCCAGAGATCGAAATGGAAATAGATAATTGGCATCGCACTGGTGTGCCTCCATATCCGGAGCTCTTGCAGTGCCCACGATCTGGGTGGTCTGGCTTGTCACGGACTGATTTGCGCTTGATTCACCATATCATTGGGCTTTCTATTGACTTGCATCGTCGAGGGTTAAGTGGTTGCACTGTGTGGGCGCAGAAGATGCCCAAGTGAGTACTCTTTAGATTTGCTAGTGTTGATGATCTTTGCTGACGGGTGGCATTCTCTAGTTTCCTGGCTATTTCGCTGGGCAGCGACTTCGTTATGAGCTCTATCTTGAGCTTTTCGGCGTTTCATCTTGCTTTCCTTACGCGAGATCAGGAGACTAAGCAGTTGGCTTTCCGTCATAAAGTCACGGCTCTCCAGGGTCTGCAGACGGCTCTGGGGTCCTTCTCGAAGGAGAACTGCGATGCTATTCTCGCGGCTTCTATTCTTTTATCATGGCAGGCGACAGACCAGTGAGTTCTATAGACCAGCTCCCTAGAAATCCCCCCCAACTGACACCAGAACAGTCAAAGTTGGGCATCTTTGCAACACGGCATCTCCAGCGTCCTTGAATCCATGCATCCATATTGGAAGCAAGAGTCAGATATTGCACAGCTGATAGAAAACCAACGAGCACTGAGCACGACGGAGCTTTCAATGGCCGGAGTCTATCAACCTCTCGACGAAGACATGGTACATCTGGACCAAACGATCCAGGCCCTACGAATGACACAGAAGCGCATTTCCCACAACGTTGAACACTCTCAACGCCTGGGAGAACTCATCGAATTCACCCAGCAGTTCCGTAATGACTTCCCCAACCAAACAACCGAACAATCCTTCGAAAGCATCCAAACCCTCCGGCGCTGGCTCTTTTGGCTCCCACCATCCATGCTCCGAAGCAGCGAATCAGATATCAGCGCCCTCCCAGTCCTAGCCCAATTCTTCGCTGTCGGCATCGCTCTCGACCGCTTCTTCCCAGAGTTAGGCGGCGCATACCTGGGCGCCCTATTCATCAGTCCTATCGAAGAGATCTACCGCATAATAGCCACCCACAACGCCGCAGACCCCTTCAACACCGACCTGCGTCTACCATTGGAACTCATGGACCTGCCCCGCAGCATCGTCGCCCGATATCGCAGCCGCCTCACCCTTCCCTGGTCCCCCCGCTCATCAGTCGACCACTACTCCCCCGGCCCACCCAGCCCTTTCCACCACAATATGCACGAGTACCCGCTCGTCGCATCCTCCTCGCCTGCTTCTGCCTCGACTTACGCTGCTTATACCCCGCCCTTGCATTCTCCTCCTGCCGTCACTATTGCCAACTCCGGCTTCCCCATCCAAGATGGCTATGCCTCCGCCACAACCTCGCATTCCCTATATCCACCCTCCCCGCAGCTCCTCGATAACCACGACGTGCACCTCGGTCTGTCGGATCTGGGTGGCCATACCAATTCTCATACTTCCATTCCTCATTCAGCGGCTTACACCCCGCCGTATGGTGGTGATGTCATGTGCGCCGGTTTGCCGCGCGAGGATGGCACACTCGGTCTGAATATGGAGGTCTATCCACAGACACATCCGTATGAAATGCCGGGCTTGGCTGCCCCCACTTCACTTTGGACTTGATTTTCAGGCTTGCTGGGTTTATACCAGGAAAAGAAACAAAAGTCGACAAAACATGGAAATCTTTAGACTACCATCCTGAGCAGGGTTGGTCAGTCGCATTCTGGCTATTGGGTATCAGGAGGGAATTGGATCTTTCTCCCTTTTTTGGAAAATTTGAAGGCTACGGAGTTATGTTCTACTGGGAATGGGACCTGGAGAACATGTCCTTTTTTGATCGTTATACGCGAGTGTTTCGTTTTCACCACTCGACTCTTTTCTTCTATATTCGGACCTTCAAGTTGTTTGTGCTGAGCATGAGCGTTGACGTGTGGTCTTGTGTCTACTTTTCGTTCGGTTTGGATTTTATACTCGGTTGCAGTTGCAAGCTGGAGGGAACCGACTCAAACTGATGTTTTGATATTGATATTATATATACCCTGGTTTTATCAAATATTCTGTTTATCTGACTTTTAAGTGTCTCTATGTGCGTTGAGTAATGCGTCTATTCGTCATTCGGAACTAGCCATCCAACGATCTCGAACGCAGACCTCAAACCCCGTCAATGAACGAAAGATCGTTATTCACCTCGTAATGTCCCCATATCTAAAGATAGCAACCCCTCCCACACTCTCCATAACCGAAGAATGCACCTGCACCTCATGCACACCGATCGACAGGTACCATCCAGCCCCCAAAAGTAGCTCCTGGTAACGATCGTCATAGACCCATCCTAAGAATAGACAAGATGAAGCAACCCAAGAGCACGGGACACATATTAAGGGAATTTAGACTACAGATCCATTCCTCTGATTGGTACCCCCACCGGCCACATTTCTCCAGACCTCGTATTCGGCCGCCCGCTTGGCTTCCCTACACCTGTCCCAATGCGGTACCAAATCCCCGAGCTAGCACCGATTTGGTTCCGCTGACGATTTGGCGATTCGTATATCGAATGTGAGTATAAGCATTCTAAGGTGGTTGGGGGCTAGCGTGTGTCGGGATCCGAGGTCAATTCTTACTTCGGTGGGACTCCGTATTCTTCATGCATCTACAACGTGGTATGATATCGTCGTTATGCAGGGGCTGCAGCCCTATGTACCGAGTGTCGTCTATTTTTGGTAGATGGGTTTCTTTGATTTACCTTTCCTTGCTTGGATTTTGGGTTTTGTTGGAATGTATTGGGTTGTTGAAATGTTATTATTATCTTCCCTTCGCATTATGACTACCATTGCGGTTATAGATCTTCGCCGCGCGGAAATTAAGTTAGCGATCGTCACCCCTCGTGTTTTCTATATTTATCTTTTTCTTCAGCTTTTCGCATACCAAAATTTAGAGCTCTTCCTTATATACTATCTTGCGGGTAACACTGTTGTCGGTGGAGATTGGGAATATTGAATTGAATATTCGCGTCTTCAATAGCACTCTTCTTGGTCCTTGCACTAACAGATGGTCAATGCCACTTAGTCTGTATGTAGGAGTAGTCGGAATCGGAAGATTTTGATTGCATCTACTCCGTAATGATGGTATGGATCTGCTTTGAACTATTTTTGGTTTGAACGTCGGGTATGCTCGGTTGTTCACTTCGCTTCCTTTCTGTTCATCAACTCCGGCAGAGCAGGCTTTACTGCTAGTCCTACTTTTTCTTCTCCTTTCTGAGATATTCTGTCAATTTAGTTGGCCTCGGGTTATATTCTTATCTCCAAATTGAGGAACAAGTATAACTAATCACTTCTATTGATATCTATGGACATTGTATACTCTCTCTGGCCTTCCGCACCCAGGGTGCATCTTTGCTCTAAGTGAGATCTTGGGACTCGCAAACAAAAATCATTCTCTCTCCCTAAGCTCCAATTTGGTTACGGTTTTATAATTGCTTCTCGCATGCTGCCCTTAACATTTTAAAGCGACCTTCTCTACTTTATAGTGGAGACGCACGTGACTTGAGGCTATCAATACAGCTTCACGTGACAATGACATAACCGCATTCCCTTTTGGGGAAGGAAAGCAACCCCGATACCGACAACACAACATCTTTCATTCAATCACCCTCAGCATCCATCACAGACAGCCAAAATGGCTGATGTCGGTGGCTGGAGCACCATCGAGTCAGATGAGGTACCATCGCCCCCATGATTTATCCAAGCAGCATACTGACACGACCCAGGGTCTCTTCACATCTCTGATCGAGACACTCGGAGTAAAAGACACCCAATTCGAAGAGCTCATTTCCCTAGATGCAGATACAATACGGTCGCTAGGGTAAGCAACAAGACATCCCAAACTCTGCAGTTCAACCACATCCCAACCCCCCAGAGAAAATACCCCAAAACCAAAGCTAACCCCAACCCTCCCAAATAGCCCAGTCTACGGCGTAATCTTCCTCTTCAAATGGACCCGCGAAGCCGCCGGCGCACGCGCCGAAGCCCCCCTCGACGGAACCTACGACCAAACCGCCGGAGACAACCTCTTCTTCGCCGCCCAGACAATCCAAAACGCCTGCGGCACACAAGCCATCCTCTCCGTAATCCTCAACCACGACAACCCGCCCGCGCCACAGCCAGCAATCGAGCTCGGCGAAGAGCTACGCTCCTTCAAAGACTTCACGACAGGGTTCCCGCCGGAACTGCGCGGCGAAGCGCTCTCGAACTCGGAAGCGATCCGCAGCGCGCACAATAGCTTTGCGCGGGCGAGTCCGTTCGCTGATGAGACGGCGCGGCCGCAGGATGATGAGAAGGGCGCGGATGTTTACCACTTCATTGCGTATACGCCTGTCAATGGGACGCTGTACGAGCTTGATGGACTGCAGCCGTATCCTATTAGCCATGGCTCGTGTGGGACTGGGGAGTTTCCCGAGAAGGTTATTGAGGTTCTGCAGAGGCGTATTGCGCGGTACCCGCCTGAGGAGACGCATTTCAATCTTATGGCTGTTGTGAAGGATCCCAGGGGGAGGGCGAGGGAGATTGGGGATGTGGAGACGCTTGAGAGGGAGGAGAGGAAGAGGGCGGCGTGGCAGTGGGAGAATACGCTTAGACGGTGTAATTTTGTTGGGTTCATCGGGGAGGTCATGAAGGGGGTTGCTGGGGTTAAGGAGAAGGACCCTGAGGGGAAGGCTTATGAGGAGTGGGTTGAGGGTGCAAAGAGGGAGACGAGGAAGAAGCTCGAGATGGGTCGCTAGAAGGTTGGGCGTCGGCTGATTTTTCTACAATGTCATTTCAGATACCCTTTGTGAGACGTTTAGGATGATTGAAATGAAATAAAACGAGATTGGTATTCGATGATGATGTTGAAACCCCAGCGCTATAGTGTAGTAGATACATGTAGGTGTGATAAATCACCGATCCGACACAGGGCTATGTACTAGCATCCACGTTGTAAATCATGACGATATGTATGAACAAGTCTCCGTCCTGAAGATTATCGTTATTTCTCCTAGAATTCTTAGTATGCGACAAGCCGCGACTTGATGTGCTCCAATAGAGGCACCGGCAATTCCTCTGGCTTGATGAGATTCAGCGACAGTAGATCGCCCCAGAAGAACATGACTCGGTCCTGCGCGTAAGCCAGGTAGTCAAAGTCACCATCGTCTTCTTCGATCTCTGCATCCACAGGCGGCGTCTTAGTGTCGTCGCCATTGCCGTTTTCGCTTGGCCCGTTGCGAGCAGCAAGCATCTCAGCAATACCTTCTTCCATTCCAGGCACCTTGGCCTGGACGATACCCCAAGCTACCCACTGCGCGGAGTTCATCGCCCGCCACATCCGGGTCTGCTGCATGAGGAATCGTACCTCAGCGTCAAGTTCATTCTCTTTAGACTGCTCGTTTTGCGAAAGCCGAGAGCTGGGTCTATCAGACACCTCGTCCAAGTCCAATGGCGCAACCGCAACAGGAGCGCGAGCATTAATGGTCGGCGAGGCCAGGGGTGAAATAGGTCCGCCCGTGCTGGAAGGTCGGTGGGTAAGGTATGTTGACACGAAATGGTACTGCTGCTCTGAAGTCGGGTAGTTGCGGTTATTGCAGGCCCATGAGCGCTCATCGTCGTGGTAGTTGTAACACCATTCAGTCTGTTGTAGTTAGTATCCATTTGGATTAGCCATTGGGTTATTTGACTTACAAAGTGGTTGGCGAACTCGAGTCCACGTGTATTGGCAGAAGAGTACTCAAAGTCGATGACGATCAGCTGTTTGTGTTCATTTGCAGGCAGAAGCAGCGGTGACTCTGTGGCCGGCTCCATGCGAAGTAGATTGCCATATTGAGTCTAGACAACACGTCAATAACATATTAAGGTGCAAGAGATTGAAACTTACATCATTGTGCGCAAACACTAGCTGTCGCTTGATCTCGGCAGTTCCACCAGAGCTGGCAACCAGCCAACGCCGGTAGTTATCTACGGCTTTGCGGAACACATCCCACGTTACGCCGCAGACATAGCCACGGCGCCGCCATGGCTCCAGTGCAGCTTTGGCCTCATTTTGAGGGGATTGGATTTCTTTATCCAACCAGGTCGTCACTTGCTCGCAACGGTCCACCCATTTATCCCAGTTCTTGAAGATCATAGGTCCACCTTCACGTTCTTCTTCAAGAAGTTCAACGCCATCGTGCAATTCTCTCATCCGCTTGGCAACCTGCCTCGCTGTTTCGGGCATCCGCAACTCCTTGGGAGTGAGTGGGCGAGCCTCAAAGTACTCTTCGAAACGGCCATTCACGAAAGTTCCGAGAATGCGTGGGCCAATATTCTTCTTTCCGAGGCGACGAAGAATTTGCAACTCATTCTCTCTGTCGATTAAATGTTCTACCTGAGGACCGTAGATACGCAAGAGAAGCTTCCTGTAAATCCAGTTAGATACATCTCCAAAGTGGGGACGGCAATTCGTCACTTACGGCGGGGGCTTCCTTGAGACCATACTGTTGCTATCGGTCTTTGGGTGAGGCAGATTCTTCGGCGGTCCAACTACATACACGGCATTCGTGAGAGCACCGCTGAGCCTGACCACTTCAATCTCTGCCGCCAACTCCGCGGTAACCCTGCGCCAGCCCTTCAGCTGCAGAGTGTGTACAAGGCGCACAATCTCGGACTTGAAAACCACCCAGGCCTCTGCATCCTTTGCTTGTTTCACACTCGCACTGGAGTCGGTGTTCTCTTCTACTGCAGCACCACCAGTGTAGGCAAGCGTCTTTGTATTGTCAAGGAAAGCTTCCACGCTTGGCGGCGCCCCTTCGACATCTGTGAGTTCAGACTCGGATGCCGAGCCTCTTCGTAGGCCCTTAAGACGATGTCGAGATTGCCGCTTGACAGGCTGTTTCTGGGGCAAACCCATTGCACTTCTAGGCCGGGCAGTCGCATATTGGAGGAGGATCTTCTCCAGTTTATCCAGGGAAAAGGTGCTCTCCGAGGTGTTCGAAGTGTTCGAGTTGGGCCTTTCTAAGACGCCATCTTCTTCAGTTGACTCGTTTTCGTTCGTTGCATGGGAGGTTGCTTCGGCTTTGCGTGCTTTACGATTCTGTCGTCTGGTTTTCTCATGGTGAAGCCATTCGTATACTTGGTGGAATAGAAGGCCCTGTTGGGAATCTTCCTCGGGTTTGGTAGATTGCTCTTGGTCCTCGCGATGCTTGGAACTCGAGTGATCCTCCAGAGAAGGCATGGTGAATGATGGTCGCGTAATGGGCTTTGGGGGACATGTGAGCCCGGTACTGTTTCAGATGTGTTCCGTCTGGCGGGGAGCCGACAACGGTTCCACTTGCGTGCAAGGCCTTGGTCAAAAGAGTTGATATCCAAGTCCGTTACCGTAGTAGATGAATCTGTTGGGAATTAGTATGGTTGGGATTAAGAACGAATGATTCGAGTGGGGTGCTGCTGGGGTGAGGAGTCGAGTCGCCCCACGGAATTACAATCAAGGGGACAACGTGTACTTATATACAGGAAGAACACACAGCGATACATGGATTCTTTATCTACACGAGAGTCGCACAAGGAACGTGCTGGGAAAGGAGAGAGGAGCCTACCTGTGGTTTTGGAGAATGGATTGTGCTCCTCGGGTAAGCCAAGACACGGAGGCTCAAGGGCTTATCTCTTTGAGCACGCGACCAGTTGCAAAAGCTATTTCTAGCCAAAAAAGTGCCCAGTCGAAATGATTCTTTAAAACAAAAAAAGGGGGACCGAGGTGGGGGAAATAATTGGGCCCCTTAAAACCACACGGGTGGACAAGCGAACGGAAACGTCCCAGCGGTCAAATTACTCGGATGTGGTCCCTGGAATGCTACCCACAGATTCAGAATGACGAAATCCGGGGAAATTCCGTGTTAAAAGAACCTCCAGAGTAAGCGTAGAGCACCAAGGACACTGAAAAGAAGGTCCTGGGCGATCTAGTCTCTGATGGTGGGGGAATATGGTCGAAAAGAAAGTGGCGAAAAAATTGGATGCTTATCGCTCAGGTGACTGTCTTTGATGCCTGGCCAATCAGGCAGACAACGTTCCTGGGTTTTACTTATCGCAACACATCCAGTGGAGGGAACCGAAGAAGGTAAGGCTTCGGAATATTTGGGAAGTCCCTCGCACCACTCAATACCATCGTACTTGATGCCGTTGCATGGGGATTTGTGGCCATGGCTTTCTCGCTATCGGAGCCAGGCAGAAAGCGGAAACATCGCAGTGTTAGGAAACCGCCTGGGCGATATGGGTCATAGGTACTTGGCGCTCGTGGCTTTCAATATGTCGCATGTGGGAGATGAGCTGGCGCCAAAGGAAGCTTTTCTTTGGTCTCGGCTCTGGTCTAGTCCTGGGTACGGAGTACATTGGAGCATGTTAACCAGTACAGAGTACATAATATAACACGCGGATGGTGGAAAATTGGCGTTTCCATAGTCTCGGACAAAATCCTGTTAGGCCCATCAGCATTGACACAAAGAAGAGATCAGGGAGGTTGGATGTTGGATGTTGAAAGTTGGATGGGAGGCACATCAGCCCTGGAGAGAGGGGAAGCTTTGTAAATTACCGTATCAAGCGGTCTACGGTATTCAAATGTCTATGTAATTTGGCTGCCTCCATGCATATGGCAACAGGTAACTATATGTAGGCATTGAATAAATTATAGCAATATTTCCATTGTCCTCAAGTCGTTCTCTTCAGATGAGACAAACTTGCTGTCCTATCCTCTTGCCAGTCGTGGACGCCTTTACGCCGATCCAGTAGAAGGGCGAGAGAACTTGGTAGCCTTTCATTCATGGACTTTGAAGATCGCGGGGATTGTAATACATGATGCGCGTGTCGTGGTCTTTTAGGAAAGGCATTTCGACGTTCCAACCATTGGCATTGTGAACATACATGACTTTGTCACCAAGTGGCTTATCCTCTCGAGGCCATCTTATAAGAGCCCAGCCACGCTTTCTGCCACACCGGAGCACATAGACTGGGAAGATCTTTGATCTTGTGAGCCGTATTGAAGTCGTAGTCAAGATGATTACTGTCGACAACAATGAAGGTACGGTCACCCCATACATCAATAGTGACAAATAGAACCCGCGGGTCGTTTTTCTCAGCCAGGAAAAACCTCGCTAATAACTTCGTTGGCTGAGACGCGATAATTTTGAGGAATGCAGCCTTTGAGTCCTCCCTTCAATCACAATTCGTTTTGCAACATCATTTCCCAGATCTCGTTCTGTATATCAGAAAGGCCTATAGTCGCCATGTAGCCACGCGTTTGGGTGTCTGAAGGGGTGGTATTTTGGATGTGTCCGAACACAGGAAATTCTGGGGAAGAGAACTCGAGATAAAGGCCTGAGAAGGATGCTACGTCCATAGGTAACCATCTCTTCCTATATCTAGCACTGTCGATAATAACACTAATCCCAAAATAGCAGTGATGCCTAAAATGCCTACCCTTCACCTCGTCCTGTTCATGGATATAGTAGTCGATTTCACTTCATTCATCAAATTGGCCGCAGGAATATATGACTGCTTTGCGCATTTGCCTAGTGCTATTAATTCCTGGTGATATGTAGGAAAGTCATGTGAACGGTTTACATTTGTGCCTTCGTATGTTGTACATTGTAGTCATTGCTGTACTTCTGTAGTCGACTATTGTTTTTCTACCTATAACACCGTGAAGAGGAAATAAATTAATATCTACATATATATCTCGAAAAGAACAACCAAAAAAGGCCATTGGAGGGTTATTTTACATATTACCCGTGGGCATCCCTAATATTATCTTGAGCGGGCAGATAAAGTAGATTATTAAATTTTTATGTCACCAAGGATAGAGGACGACACTCTTGTCGCATGGAGTAATAGGTTGGAAATTGCGGTACCTAACAGTCTTGGTTCTTTTGTTATCCTAACTGTAATCTATTACAATTTAAGCGAGGGGTCAGCTCGCTGAAATTAAAACCCGAGAGTGTTGACAGGCAGCGCTTCTGTCACATAACTACCACGATTTTAACTGGTCATATCAACGATGGCCTGGACTCTCGTTGCTGCTATCATTACACTTCTTCTTTTCTATCTTTGGAGAAAGGTCATATATTACCGAACAAAGCAATATGCCTGGTTGCCCCAGCTTCCACCATCCCTACTTTGGGGCCACTTGTACACAATTGACAAACTCGTGAAGGCAAATCGGCCAAATATACACATCGGTCGGATGAGACACATTTCAGCGTGGAATATAAACTGACAGTGGTTGCTAGATGAAATCTTCAAAGCTATGCACAATTATCTCGGCAAGCCTGCGCTATTTATTGTCGATTTGCGACCAGTGAGCCATCCCATGTGCGTGATCGGCGATCATAATGTTGCAGAGCAAATATCCAAAATCTCGAAGCTGTTTCCGTACAGTCCCCCCAAGTCACACACATCGCACTCGTACAGTGATCTGATCGGTCCACTCTCAATTGTTCTTGCAGAGGTAGGTTGAAGGGTCGATCGAGGTGCATACAGGTTTATACTAACTGAAGTCCAGAAAGAAGAGTGGAAAAGCCTTCGCAAACTGTTGAGTCCGGGATTTTCGCATAAGCATCTCATCAGTCTGATGCCATGTATTCTAGAAAAGACACAGCTTTTCTTGAAGAAGCTTGATCATTATGCCAGCATTGACGAGGAGTTTTCACTGGATGAACTATGTACAAATTTGACATTTGACATTATCGGCGCGGTCACCATGGATATTGATCTGGATGCTCAACTGGGGGAAGAGAAGCAAAGTGAAATCGTTCGACTCTTCCGCAAACTAGCGTCAACTTGGCGTAGCGGCTATAGCGGATGGAAAATTTTACTCCCCCTCCAGAGAAAGTTGATCTCTCGTCAACTTGGTGCGCATATCAAAGAGCGTATCAAGGAAAAGTTTGAGGGGCAGTCAAATTCACAAAATTGGTCTCGCAGTGTGCTTGCTCTAAGTCTAACCCAGACGCAGGAGTTAACGCCCGAAGTTCTAGACCGGACTTGCGATCAACTCAAGACTTTCCTATTTGCTGGTCACGACAC
Source organism: Penicillium egyptiacum (assembly GCA_911456345.1). Taxonomy (NCBI): domain Eukaryota; kingdom Fungi; phylum Ascomycota; class Eurotiomycetes; order Eurotiales; family Aspergillaceae; genus Penicillium; species Penicillium egyptiacum. The sequence goes on from CAJVRC010000903.1 coordinate 191,108, forward strand.
AACAAGCATCTTGCTACAATGGACATTCTACGAACTAGCTCGAACCCCACACGTCTTGCGCCGTGTTTGCATGGAACTGGATGAGATCTTTGGTCCTGACTCACACCCAACCCACATTCGAGATCAAATCTTAGAACATGCAGAGAGTGTTCTCCAAAGAATGATTTACACCTCTGCTGTTATCAAGGAAATTCTTCGTCTGTATCCACCAGCTGCGACAGCGCGATTTTCCACCCCGAACACTAGGTTGAGCGTTCGACTACCAAATGGTCAAGACATGTGTCTGGATGGAATGATGCTCTACAACTGCCAGAGTATAATACAGCGTGACCAAGCCGTGTATGGCGACAAAAGCGATCAGTTTATCCCCCAGCGCTGGTTGGAGACTGGCTCCACCATACCGGCTAGTGCTTGGCGGCCCTTTGAGCGTGGACCACGCAACTGCATTGGACAAGAACTGGCGAATATCGAAGCACTTGTGATTCTCGCATGTGCGACACGGCGATATAATTGGGAGAAAGTAGGACTTGGGTCAACCAAGCGGGATGAATCAGGTGCGCCGATTGAAAAAGAAAACGGACAATACGAAGTCCAGTCAGAGCTTTACAATGTAAGTATCCGGCAGGGCTCCCTGCAGACCCGCAGGTGATATGCGTTTACTAACAAAGTTCAGACACTGGAGATTACCTCCAAGCCGGTGGATGGAATGAGGATGCGAGTGAAAATAGCAAGAACATAAAATCCAGTTGGCCGGCATTTATATTGATTCACATGCAATATAACAATAAACCTCCTGAGCAATGCAAACATGAGTCTACAAGAACGAGCTCTTTGACAACATCCAAAATTATTATGAAGGGTGATGGCTGGACGTATGATGAGACATTTCATGCAGCCAAGGGCTTCTGCCCAGATGTCAGGTAAACTAGGCTCGAGTATTCGACCAGCGAAGAGACGAAGAGAACAAACTGAGAAACAGATGTATTCGACTAGAAAGGCAAATCAATAGTCAGGGCTGTCAGACGACTCTTTATCTACATGGTCATTAGCGTTTTTACCCGAGACATCCAAATAGCAGTATACAGGATGGATTAGCCAAGCTCAATAATAACCTTGGAAGGTATGCAGAGCAACTAATAATACGAAAATCTATAGATAGATACTGTTTCCTGACCACAAAGCAAGGGATAATTGCTGAACGAGACGAACATCCCTTAGGTAACCAAAGGAAGAGGCAATATTCTGTAAAAGAGAGGCTTGGCTGAGTACAGAAATGTAAGCCACTATACAATATACGAGACTGTACACATTCCGCAGCTCGCATCCCCGGATCGAGATCGGCTACGCCGATCCCTCCTCACGCCAAGCAGTCGGGGTTTTAATCCGAGTCAATGTGGAGAGACTGAGTGAAACATGATCACTCAGATCTCACAGACTGGGTTTCAGAGCCCAAAGCTATAATTAGGGGGTCTTCATGTCGTCGGTGGCACGATATTGCAGGCAAGACCATAGTATTCTCTTATAAAGCCCTGATTCTCCTATTAGCGTTGAATACATTTCATTCGCAATCCTCCCTCTTACCTACCGTCGAATCGCCAAAATTCCAAGATGAAGTTCACTACAGCAATTGTCGCTTCCCTGGTGGGAACCAGCACCGCCTTGTTCGACAAGAACCTGCGTATGCAATTCTATACTCATTCGCAATGGTTTAAACTGACAATTCCTTCTTTTGAATAATTTAGCCTGGGGCAAACGCGACTACGCCTGCGTAAACGTCTACCAAGGCATCCCCGACAACTCAACTGTCTCTGCTGGCCAAGCCGTGCGTGTCAACTTCGACCGGAAGCCCACGGGACGCTGCCCAGACCCATTGAACCAATACCCCGGCGACGACTACAGCGTGTGGCTATACAATAACCCCGTGCGTAACATGGATGCCATTTCCTTCGACCAGTCTATCAAGATCACCGATGGCATTAAGGAGAAGGCGGGTGGTGTGGATATCACCATTCCAAAGGACTTGCCTCAAGTCAAGGATGGCTCGCTTTGGTATCTGAGGGTTGGGACTACTCTCTCAACGGCACCGCAGGTATGTTCTTTCTTTGTTGATTTTACTTTTTCTGGGGGTGGAACTGTGTGCTTTCGGGCTGTGATTATCTTGGCTTTTTGTTTGATTTCAGGGGCTAATCAATATTATGCAGATGCCTAGCTTGTTCAACGCTGCTGGACCATTTACGGTTATTCGTGCATAGGTACTTTGGGCTCGATTTAGAACTTGGTTAAAGAGGGGGTATGATCTGATTTATGCATATAGTAATTGTCATGTCACTACCATATTTTATCACTACCATATTTTACCACAGTACGCCGGCACAATGAATTGCAACATGTATATTGAGTTTGGATTCAGGTTCCAGGCAGAAGTGACCCAAGCCTTGTCTCTAAGATACTATGAATAACTTGGTCATCAGGCACCAGCCTCGGGCTAACCATGCAGGATTCCGTAACGTCGTCAAAAATAAACCCCGATAATAATTTAATCACGGAAGGAAACACTGAAGACCTTGTAGCCACTGGTGGGTTTAGCCTGGCTACCTTCAGCATTCAAGTGTCCCTGCTGGTCAATATCAATGTACCCCCCTCTCTCCACAAACTGCATGGTATAGCCAAGGCCACCGCCTAAGAAGGTAAAATGCACCTGAGCCGCTTTTGCGCTTTGGCTTTTGGGAAGCAAAGCACCACCGGGACCGACCCATCGTCCATCAAGTGCGCTAGAGATGGTAAATGTATGGCTTTCCTCGTCGTTGTTGTAGTGGATTACCCAACGCTGGGATTTATTGTCGTGCGAAGGGCTTGTATTGCTGGATACAAGGCTGTTGCCTCTGGATGGATTCGTGATGGCTGCTCCATTTTTCTCAAAGACTAGGTATCGGCCCTCGGTGAGGTAGCCGATCACCTCTTTGAAACCCTCTTCAAACCATAGGGTATTGACATCCGTTGCGTTGCTCTGTTCTCCGTACGGAACATCCGGACGTGTCTGCTTGTGACGAGACTGGCAGTTAGATGTACCGGTATACTCGCCCCTTTCGTTGGTATCCACGGTCCCGGCATCCGGAAGATCCGGGAGAGAGTAGTCTGGATGGTCCAAATCAAGCGCGTTGACTAGATTAGACATGTGCGTGCGTCTCCATGAAACCATCTGATCGGTTGTGATATTTTTGTGTCCCCGTGCTGTCAGCCATTCCTCAACGAAGAGAATCTGAGAGTTATGATCTGCCCGCTCAGTGAACACGCGGTTTCCTCGTGTCCAGGGAGAGATGATATAGAATGGTACTCGGAAACCAGGCCCCACAAAGATATCCGAGAACATACCCAGGGGGTCTTGCATCCACTCACCCGGGGTGTTCTTAGGGGAGTGGAAGGGGGTGACATGGTCGCCAAAGCCACCAGTCTCATCAAAGCTGATCATGAGAAGCGTCGAGTTATACTTTGGGCTACTGGTAACGGCGTCGACGATCTTCTTCTGGAGCCAGCCTCCATCCTTTGGCATATATGGCGGATGCTCAGACAGCTCGGTCGGGCCAACAATCAAACTGACCTCGGGCAATGTGCCGTTGGCGGCAGCCTGGTAGAAGGAATCGAGGCCAACAAAGGACATACCCTTTTTGGCCAAAGGGCTATTTTTGGACGCAGTTTGAAATTGCTGGAACCAAGCCAGAGGATTATCATCGAAGTTGTTTGTGTATTGGAAGAGTTGCCAAGAGACTCCTGCCTCTTCGTAAAAGTCATAGACGGTCTTCCACTTAAGTGGGTAGCAGTTGATACCGTTATCATCACAGCCTGTATGATTTTTGGTCAGAACATGAAACCGCTAAGTCATAATTGCCTCTAGGGACACGAAGGTGAACAGAAGATATAGCTCACGATACATACCTGGTACCTCATTGTTATCAATGTAAACGCCTCCCTGGTCCTTGTCCTGGGGACTGCCAGGAACATTGATAGAGCCGCTGACCAAAGTAACCCGATTGGGATTGGTGGCAGTGATTTGACTTTCCTGTTTGCAAATCGGTCTCCAGTTCTTTTTGGAATAGACTCTGGCCACGTACCTGGTACATGTCTCCCGATGTCCAACCTTCAGCAATAGCAAATTGAACTGGAATATCTTGCCGCTTCAAGTAGCCCCAACTCCAGGGTGTGTTCTTAGTCACCCAGTGGTCGTTCAGCCCGTTGTTTAGAGATTGCTGGTTCTCCTTGTAGCCATTGCTACCCGCGACCATGCACTGAATCGCATCATGCCAGTCGCCACCTTGATATCCAAGATACCAGGGTAGCAAGGTTTTGGTCTTGTTTGACTGGGCCGGCTCAACTAGTCTGACCCGGAATATTAGACCCAATTTCTTCCCTTGGAGCTCCGATACGCCACTTACTGATGCCAGACTGAGTTTCCATCGGAGTTGACCTGAACATTGGGATCATTGAAGCCCCGGACTCCAGACATAGTGCCAAAATACTGCAATTTGGTGAGCACAGCGTAAATGTTTCATAGCGCAGGCAAAATGTACCGTGTCCCACGAGCGGTTCTCCTGCATGAAAATGACGACATGCTCAATGTCGCTTAAAGATCCACCTGAGACGGGCCTTGTTCCCAGGGATATCGCAATAGCGATACACACCAGCAAGTTGAGAGCCATGATTCAGTGATTGCAGAAGGAATGAACGAGGGGAAAGAATTCGACCGAGAAAAGAGTCCACTACTTATGTACCCCCAACGAGACATGCAGACAGCGGAGAAAACTAAGGTAGTACTACCTACCTAATGTAGGTAGGTGTATGTACTTACGGAGTCCCACAAGCTTTGGGGCTTGGTTACATCCCGAGGTCTGCAGACGTTGTTCCTTTATGGGAGCTCCAGACCGTCCAAGGAAAGAACGAATCGGAATATGGGGATTGGAACGCAGGGATAGGCTGACATTCTTGGCGATGCATGGCACCGATCATGTACAATGGAATAATGTAAGTCCGTATAAGTCGAGTTAGAGTGGGAGAAAAGGTGCAGGTGCATTGTTGATCCAATCTGATATGCGGGTGTCTCCACGTGAAAGTGTGTTCCACGGTTCGATCAACGCTAAACAGGAACAGACTTTCGGCAGGAACGATCTTGTATACTTTGGGCTTAGTCCAGGGTGCCACAGGTACTTTCCAAGGTTAGTCCATGCCTTATCACTCAAAATGTTTGGGAGAGATGCGCTTGGACATTTAAATTCAACAACTAATTTATTTCACCTTCGTTCTGATTGATCAAGAGGGGCACGTGTGTTGCATGGCTTTCTGTAAGGTCGCATCGTGTGGATCCCTTTGGCTAGCAAGGCATGAGGTCATAGCGCGGAGTGTTCTTCCGAGGTCTCCTCCGGCACTCACTTGGTACTCCGTACTTGATCTTCTTTATATATCTGATACTATCAAAGCCAAATCGGCTATACTCCTCTTCATTGCTAAACCATGCTGAGGCAGTACAGTCGGGATCAGAAAACTGCCCCTAGTCCGGAACGATTGGCCCCTCAACCAATGCGGGGCCTGTCAGAGCGGCCATGGCCGATCATGGGCTGCTCATTGGCTGCATGTTTGTTGATCGGACTGATGTATTTGCTCCAGTCATCCATCTTTCTCGGGCCCTTGATTTTACCTGGGGGGCATCATGAAAACATTCAGGAAGATGAGGCCATCACTGCTCGACCGCGGATAGAGCTTCACCCGGAGGATCATGTGAACCGGGCACCCGCGACTCAATATTTGGATTGGCGTGTGACCTCGGATTTTCGGAGACCGGACGGCGTATTGAAGCGGGTCTATCTCATCAACGGTTAGTAGAAGGAACTGACTGGTATTATGATTAAATCTGTCGATCTGACCGGAGGATATCGAACTAGGCTTGTTCCCGGGACCGACGGTGGAGGCCCGCTCTGGTGACACGTTGATCATTACTGTTACCAATGCCTTGCCGGATGAGCCGATTGCTCTCCATTGGCACGGCCTTCATGTGGCTAGTAAGCACCTGCCTTGTCAGATCTCGATTAAAAGCATCGGGGCTAACTCACATAGATGCCATGGATGGTGCAGTGGGGATTTCACAATGTCCCATCACTTCTGGAGGACATTTTGTTTACAATTTGACAATTCCATCCGATCAGAGTGGCACTTTCTGGTACCATGCCCATTCAGGGGTCTCGCGGGCTGATGGCCTTTATGGTGGGCTAGTCGTCCATGCACCAGCTTCCAAATCGACCGCTCCGGGCTTAATGCCCCGGAGGCGTGATAATCTCCCCCGTTACACCTATGACAGAGAACTTTTGCTTCTCATTGGGGACTGGTACCATCGCCCTGCGGGTGATGTTCTTGAATGGTATATGGACCCAGGGAACTTTGGAAACGAGGTGAGTTTTGAAGTGTGAACCCAAACGCTGGAGAGTGCTATCTGACACTGGTATTAGCCTGTTCCAGATTCCATGCTCATTAATGGAGCAGGGTATTTTGACTGCAAGATGGCGGTGCCTGCTAGGCCGGTGGACTGCATTGATCAGCAAGTGAACAATTCATTTATCAACCTCGATCCTCATGCGACATATCGAATCCGCGTGGTCAACACTGGGTATGTCACAGAATTATCAAAGCCAAATTAGTCATTAGCTGACCAGTCGACAGAGCTCTAGCCGGGTTGAGTCTCGTTTTCGACAACCATCTCCTGGACCTGCTTCAGGTGGATAGTGTCGATGTGGCACGCCCCAAAGAGAGAAATATAAATTCTATCGGTGTACTCTTCCCAGGGCAACGCGTGGATTTTATCCTTCGGCCATTATTACAGACCTCTGAAAAGCAGTCACACATGAGGATTCAGTTAGATCAAGAGTATGAACAAACTCGCCCAGCCCCACATCAGTGATCGGGGGTTGCTAATGTCTCTTCAGTTCCTTCAAGTACGCCAACCCAGCATTGACGCCAGATCAAACCTTCGCCATCAACTACCGTTCTGATGCCGTCGAGGGACCTCCACTGAAGGCGCACCATCTCAACATCGGAGGAACACCTTCTGCGCCTTCTATTCTCCGTTCCATTCCTCCCGTCGCGCAACAAACACATGTGGTCTACACCAAGATCCAAAAAATGGCCCGATATTCCAACAAGCCATTTGGTTACTTCAATCAAACTACCTGGAAGCCCCAGCAAGATCCACCCGTTCCATTGGCCTCTATACCACGAACTAAATGGGACGCAAACCAATTCGCAATAACTACAGGCCCGGAGCCTGTATGGATAGACCTGGTAATCAACAATCTAGATGAAGGATCGCATCCCTTCCACCTGGTAGGAACACCTCTACCCCCCGTACCCATTGGCGACGATCCACTAATCAATATCCACTCCAGCATGGTCACCACTTCTACATACTTGCAGTCTACCAAGCCGAATTTGGCTGGGGCTCCTACAATCCCTTCATTGACAAAATCCCACCACACCTGCAACCTGACTCAGGTGCATTGAGAAATGACACAGATGACGCCGAGAAGCCGAACACTGGTTATAACGGCGGTCTGTACGACACATCCCGGGCTGCTTTGCGTGACACAGTCCGGGTCCCAAGTCGCGGCTATGCTGTTCTCCGCTTGCGGGCAGACAATCCCGGCGTTTGGCTTCTGCATTGCCATATGCTTTGGCATTCGGCGACTGGTATGGCCATGTTGATTGATGTGCAGGGCGATCCGGCGGGAGTGGATGCGCACGCTGGCAACAGAGAATTATGTCCCCCTTCTTGAGATGGTCGATACGTCTTTGGTCTTGCGACTAGTCGACTGTCGTCACTTACACTCCGGACCCTAGCTTCTCATCTGTCCTGGATGCTTTCGTAGGTTATACAGATTGAGGCTTATGGAGCGACGAGTGTTACGACCTAGCCAGATTTCTCGGGATTAGACACATTCCCGACTGACTGCCGAAGCTCTTCAGTATCTGAACATGAATGTTGGCAATATTCGAATTTGGGTGGAATTTTGCCAACCCAACTCCAAGCTCGAACCGGAGATTATCCGAGATGAGCGACGATCCTCAGGGGCAACGGGAGATGGCTCACAGCCTATTGGAAAAGAGCTGACCGGCTCCGGAGTGCTTCATTCTCCATAAAAGACTCCATCGAGAACAGGTCTCGTGTTGATGCCAGTCGACTTTGGACGATATTGACAATCCCCAGAGCCTCAAATTGCGACTTTTCGCTTGATAATCCGGGGCAGCCCTGAGGTGACTCAGGTCACATTGTCATTTGGAGTCCCCCCAGGCCCTCATCCTTAAAAGGGTTCAGCAACCGTCGACAGATGCTATGGAAATTTCCATGAGGTCCAACTTCTCAGCGGTTTCATTGTACTTTTTACTCCGTAGGATGCCCCATCCCCGGGCTGTCAATACATATAGAAATACCTGCATCCACACATGATATGCTACCAGTCTGCCTACCTTGCAACGCATCATAAGCAAGGCTCACGAAAGAGGAGCCACTACTGGCAGCACAGAAAGCATCGAGATATGCGAGCGAACCGTCCGGCTGGTCCATCCGCACACTTTGCACCACGCCTTTCGTGTCAAAATTAAATACATAATGGTAGAAAAATCCAGCCATCCTCGCAGCGCGGATTAAACACAAATCAGCGTCAGAGAAATTGTCAGCCTCCTCTCGAAAGGTCTGCCAGAAGAGGCTCTCGAGTTCGCGGTAGCGATCGTGGTAGTGCCACCCTTATGAATTCATCCGGCCCAAAAGATCCTTAAGCCCGTATAGCGCGAAGCCAAACAGCAGAATCCTTGGTTCAGTCCAGTCGACAATCCCTGTAACATTTCCGGTTTTAGGCTTGGCGAGGACATTCATCACGTTAAGGTCGCCGTGGCTAAGAACAAGGGGGAGGGCTTTTGAGAAGAGAGACGGGAGCTCTTTGCGGACCCTTGATAGTATTATGCTGTCGGAACATGTCGTCTGGAGGAATGCCTGCCATTGTATGAGCACTCCCAGGAAGGTGCTCCATCTCGTAGACATAGACTGGCCGCGAATCACCTATAGTACCCAGATACTGCAGCTAGCCACAAATTCAGGATGAATCGCTTTGGCAGGGTAATGTTGCCCATATTAATAGTAGAGTTCTCATATCAGAACTGGAAGACCTTGGAGTTGGGCCCCGCTGTCACGGTATAGCTGCACACTCCTTGCATCTGTAAAGCAGTGGACACACCACCAGCGCGAGAAATGCGAATTCATCGCATTGTTGTCTTTTGACAGTAGTGTTCGAGTTGAAGAATCCCTCAATTGCGGCGTCAAGACTGTAAAGAACATAAGTCGTCATTGTGGTGAAGGGAAGTAGGACGGGGGAGGGAACTGGGAGATGTGATGTAAAGAGAAGTGAGAACTGAGTGGGCTGCTACAGAGAGCCTCGTTTGAGACCCACCGCCATTTAATACTGTCAGCGATGCTACGACCCGTGGACGAAAACCCCCTGTTGCTGTGCCACTGGAATAGGGGGGTGGAACGCTCCAGCCAGCTGCCTGTCATATTTTGAGTAATGGAAATCAAAGTGATTGACTTGCCCGTAGGTAACGACAATTCCCTGCACTCCAGCGCCACTCTAATGCACAGAACAGGACAACAACCATCAAAGAATTTTATTGTTCATCTCCAAACCAACCATATAGCCCTCATGTAATTTGAAATAGGAAACCAGGAATCCGGTTGGTTTTCATCGAGTTCAATTTCGAGTATTCCATCATTTGGGTCAGAAAATGAATTGATACATCTAAAATGTACTTACGAAGGCTGATTCTTTGTCCTCTTAGCCAAGATTTCATCAACCTCCTTGGCGTGCTTCGAGAAATTGTCCACCAAGCTATCCCACATCTTAGGCTCATGCTCATGCTTCTTATTACTGTTCCATGCGTAATCAGTAATTGTGAAGAGGCGGCAAGACTCGAACATGAATGCAATAGATGCCTCGGATATCTGCATCACTGGTGGTGCACTATCGGTGGCTTCCTTGAATTGTTCGTAGGCAACGCCATGGGGAACCACTATAGAAAGTATCAGCATCGACTCATATTCGATGGAAAAGCTTCCAGGATAATCATACTGCCACATTCGAATGACACACTCCCCGGCTTGAATTCGTCCGAACGGCCACCATAATCGCCATAGATTAGACCCATTAGTTCGGATGCGGCATTGCGGTGGTAATAGGGGGGCCTATATGTGTCTTTGAGATTCTTAGCAATGTTCGTGATTCAATACATTGACCAAACATACGTGAGGCAACATCCCATCGAGGAGAGAAAGTGAGGAAATCAGCCAAAGGTGCGGTGAGATCGCGGGATTTAGCCGTTAGAACACAGAAAATAGACGGATCGATGTGGTCCACAGAGATGGAGCCGACGTTGACAAACTTGGTCAAGTCATATTTATAGGGAACCTAAACGGGATTAGTTGACTGAGGTCCGAAGCCAACACTAGAATGCCACAAACTCACATAGTTTCCGTGCCAGGCTACAACATCATATGGGCTGTGGTCCTGAGTACTCTTGAAGAACTTGCCCCCAAGTTTGTAAACAATTTCCCACCGCTCTTGAGCTACCTCATACCGGGCAACAGGACTCAAAAAGTCCCTCTCATTTGCAAGACCATTACCACCAAGAGGTCCTAGCTCAGGGAGCTCAAATTGCGTACCCCAGACCTCGAGGATGTACCCACGCGAGGGACCGTCTGGAAGACTGACGCTAAAGCGGATACCGCGCTGGATAATAACAATCTCACCTGGCTGCACAAAGAGGGAACCGAATTCAGTTTGAATGTCGAGTGCTCCCTGCTGTGGAACAATGAGAAATTCACCATCGGAGTTAACAAACGCCTTCTTCTTCATGCTTGCGTTGGCGACATAGACGTGTGTGGCCAGGCCTTCTCGCAGTGTTGGATCACCTGAGCCGGCGATAGTCTTCAATCCTGAGATAAAGTCGACTTCTTCGTTCTCGGGGATATCAAAGGGGTGCCATGCTAACTGGGTAGGGGATACGTGGATGCGTGGGTTCAATAGTAGGAAGTTTGCCTCAGTTTCCTCGTTATCTGGGAGGTCTGTCTTTAACAGATGTTAGAAGTGATACCCGCAACCAAAGAAAGAGTCCTTACAAAGCCATGGTGGGCGACAGCAGGGCGGATACGGTATAGCCACGCCTTTTTATTGCAGTGTCGTGGAGCCACAAAAGCAGTGGCTGTCATCTGCTCGGCGTAAAGACCAAACCTCACATTTCGAGGGCTGTTTTGGCCATGCGGAATAGTTCCAGGAATTGCTTCGGATGTGAAGCTTCGCAAGGGTTGTTAAATCAGCCCTTTGAACTGCTAGCCTTGGAGATGTAGGTCATGCAAGAATACATACGCATTGCCAAAGCCGGGTTGATACTACTAATAGTTAGTGAGAGGCCTAGTAGCTTAGGAGATATCATAGTGGAGCAATATACCTCATAAGGATCGTTGCGCCGTGTGTTGAAGGAAGGGATAATTCCATCCTTTTGGGTCTCAGCCCAGTGGAATATCTTTTGATACTCCTCACGATCCAACAAGGAATCAGTAGAAGGCATGGTAGTAAAAATGGCTAGAAACCACAGAGTAAACAAACTAAAAACTGTAGGGGTTGTTTTATTCGTCTTCTCAAGCAACTCCGGGGGTGCAAGACAGACCCTTATATATGTAATTCAGCATAGGTGGTCAGGCCAGATACTTGCGGGACCAACGAGCCAATAAGGAAATAATACAATCCAAGATCCGGCATGGCCACGAAGCATCAGCTAGAGGCGCGATGTTGGTGCATTGGATACCTTAGCGGTGGACCTCTCCCCCACAAATCGGCAAGCCATACTAAATCGACTTGCCGGTCTCGTCGGGTAGACCAGCTTTGGGCGATAAATTGCGGAGAAATATCATTCTCATGCGAGCAGGCGACGCGTGGACGGATGACCCCACATGAGTAAGAGCTGAGTAACGGTGGAGGCTCCGCTGGTGGAGAGGAGTTCAGGGTTGACTTGTTGGAGGTTTTACGGATTAAGATGGTTGTCTAACTGCCGAGATGTTAAGAATCTGAAATGAGGTCTTAGGATCATTAATTGGGTGTTCAGTGTTGGTTAGCGGTCATGGTACTGAGGCAATTTGCTAGATATATATAATAGCGAAATTATGATTTTGCGATGGGAGTTGACTGGACTGAATCTATTTTCAGTCTGTTATTAGACTATGTAGTAACAGACTAATTCAACAGACTAATTCTCCCTGCAGTCAAAGCAAAGACAATAGGCATATACGCGCCATTTCCTGCTTCCTTAAGCGCATTACAATGCTCAATTCTCCGACGAGCAGCGAACTGCGACTCATCAATCTCCTTGCACTCCCCCAGAGGTCCAAAAGCAAATCTCAAATCCGCAGACCAAGGTCCACCACCATTGACAAACCGAATCCAACGCTGCCGCATCTCCTTCCCAACAGCGCTAGCCGCAGAATTGAACGGTAGGTCAACGCCGTCGAAGAGAAACAGCAGATCAACGGCATGGTGTGCACGGCTTGAAGGTTGCCAGGGATTAGTCTGGTCTATCACGTATCGGAAGACACGCTTGTTGGCTTCGCGTAACTTGTCCGCAACGACCTCAACGGGAAGAGTATACCGAACATCATTGACGAGATCTAGAGCACCGAGCTTCGCAGCAGTTGGGCGATCACCGACTATTTGGTACATCTTTCGAAGCTGGGTGCCCCATTGTTTATCGTTGTCGAATGCAGCTGCAATTGTCTCTCCATCGAGGAGCTCGACGCCGTTTCGCCAAATAATCGACTAAGGCACATATTAATGATGCCCTAAGGACTAGGCAAAGCTGAGGCTTTACTTACCTCGTACTCAACATCACCAATCATCACTTCCTCGACCTGCTCAGGTCTAGTTTCCCATCCTGTCAGTCCAGCCTCCTCTTGGATCCACATTGTATTCACATTGCACTCTCTCAGTGCTTGAACCAGTACTGTAACGGAGGACTCGCGTAGTGAGGTTTGACCAAGCTCTCGCACCTTTGCCTCTAATCCTTTAATAAGACCATCCCCCTTCTCGACTGGTAGCGGCGATGACAGAAAAAGAGTTCCAGATGCCATGACGGCCCTTTTCACAGGGGGGCCAGTGATGAGATGAGCATGGGTATAGATAGCACCAGCACTCTCGCCCGACAAGGTGATATTCTCCTACACATAATGAGCACAACCACATATTAGCAGGAAATGCTGAATATTTGACTTACAGGATCACCCCCGAAAGCAGCGATATTCTGTCGCACCCACTCAATACCCAAACGCTGATCTTTCAGAGCCAGATTCCTTTCTTTGCCATCTCCAAAACTGAAGATATTCAGGCGGTAATTGATGGATACAAAGATGAGAGGTTTCCCTGCCTTGATAGAGTCTGCGACGATCTTGGTCGGGTCACAAATCTTGGAGGCAGCAGAGCAGAATGTGACGATCTGAGAGCCGCCATGTATCCAGACGAGGACAGGTAGAGGGGCTGCTGTGTGAGACTTAGGAGGACATGTAATCTCTAGATTCAGGCATTCGAATTCGTTCTCTACTTCGGGGGCAATGGCAAAGTCCTCTGGAATACGGAGTAGATGGCGGACGTCTAAAACTGGCTGAGGACATACCGGACTTGTATCAAATATCAGTGTTGAGTTCAATTGTACCTCAGGCATGGTGCATCTTACCCATATTTCGAGGCATCAACAACAGCTCCATCGAAATTGCGCATAGGCTCGGCCTTCTCGAACCGCGCCGGGATACTACCATATTTTATACCCAGGAATTGATGGACGAGCACATTTTGATCGTCACGCTGGATGCCCTTGAATGTGGCATTCAGAACTAAATGTTGGATTTCCGGAGTTGCCATGATAAATGCTCAGAACGTTCAAACTGGATAGGTAACAAAAGCAGTTTGGAAAGCTCGGACTACTTCCAAGGTTAGCTGACATAGCTCCATAATCACGGCTGATGTCCTTTCGAACAAGTCCCGAGACTATATTAGAAAGTCCATAATCTTCGTGGGGCTGCGCGGGGACACCTGTGGGGGTGGGGGTCCTTTTCATGTAGGGGGAATTAATACAACTATTCGTCACAAAATTCGATTTTTGTTTTTTCATTTTTTTTCATTCAATTCTGTTACAATTAGGGAATATTGCTGAAACGATGCATAAAAGTGGAGAGAATGTAGAGAATGCCCGGGCATACGTCTGAGTTAGTAAACTTTGTCCAGGCTGTCATAATTGAGACACAAAAAGTATGAAATATATACACAAGGTAGGTTTCTTTGTTTGAGAATTAACTTACGGGCTAGGGTGCTGCCTGTAAACTGGACTTCATTCACTAACCCGACCGGCTTTCTTAAAATCTAGCCGCCTAAGAATAATAGGGTTAGGATAGATGTCGTGCCAGCTGTCAATTCTAATAAGAAACTACCCCACGCAAAGACAGAGTCAGTAAGAAAAGAAAGGTAACCAAAAAAAAGTAAATGGATTCTCACCTTCACTGGCTGGGTTGAGCCTTTTCCTCCTGTATCTCCCGTAGCACTTTCTCAGCAATGTGAAATCCCCCAGCCCAGCAGGTATACCAACATAAATAGCCACTTGGAGCAGTGCTTCCCGAACCTCAATCTCAGTCAATCCATTGTTGACTCCGCCACGTACATGGACTGCCAACTCAGCATCTCGGTTGAGTGCGCACAGCATCCCGATGTTCAGCAACGACCTCTGCTTGCGATCAAGGCCAGGTCGAGCCCGTACGGAGCCCCAGCATGCCTCGGTGACTAGCTCCTGCATGGGCTTGCTGAAGGGAGAAGCAGAAGATAAAGATCGGTCCACGTAGGGCTTGCCTGCGACCTCGTACCGGATCCTTAGGCCCTCGTCGAAAAGCCGTTTATGGGCGTCGTCGAGAGAAGGAGGGTGTAGGTCGGCCATTGCTTTGAGTTGCTCGGTAAATGGGGGTGGTAAAGATACGGTTTCCACCTACAAAGGGTGACTTGCACCTATTATATCTCGGTGCCATCGGATGGAAAGAATGCCACCACATCTGGCACGCCCATTCCCCCACATACAAATCCCCCACCTACTGGGTGCACCAGAGCTTTTATATGACGCCAATTCCTAAGGGCACACGATGTTAAGGTAATTCCGTGAATCCAAAAAGGACCATCAAAACAATGTCACCACCTGCACTTGGGTTCATTGGTCTGGGTGTCATGGGGTATCCCATGGCCCTGAACCTGCTGAATAAACTTGAAACGGGAACAAGACTGCATGTGTACGATGTGTCTAGCCAAATTCTGGACAAGTCCAAATCGGAAGCTCCCAACCTAGTCTCCATTTGCTTAAGTGCGCGTGACGTTGCAGAAAGATCGGTACAGCCTACCAATTCGATGGTGATCAATATGGGTGACTAACCATGATTATAGGATGTTCTTTTCACAATTGTCCCGGAAGGAAAACACGTACGGGCCGTTTACCTTGACGAAGACAACGGAGTGCTGTCTGGGGCAGTTGGCAAAAAGATATTAATTGACTGTTCCACAATTGACACGCAACTTTAACTGACGTCAAGGAGGCCGTTTGGAAGAAATCCACTATGGCATCCTTCTACGACGCTCCTGTCTCTGGAGGCTCTCTTGGGGCAGCCGCTGGGACCTTAACGTTTATGCTAGGTTGCAATGAAGACGATCCAAAGCTGCCACTGTTGAAAGAGCTGCTAGGCGCCATGGGGTCGTCTATCTTCCCCTGTGGCGGATTTTCCCTTGGTTTGACGGCAAAGCTCTGCAATAACTATTGTTCCGGCCTTATTGCCATTGCCACAGCTGAAGCATTGAATATCGGTATCAAGTCGGGAATGGACCCATCGCTGCTAGCTAGGATCTTCACGACAAGCACGGCACAGAGCACGATCAAGGACAAATGGAACCCTGTGCCAGGAGTTTGCCCAAACGCTCCGGCTAGCAGGGACTATCAGGGTGGGTTCAAAGTGCAGTTGATGAAAAGGATTTCAGCCTTGCTGTTGAGGCAGCCAAAAGGGTTGGTGCTCAGCTGCATCTTGGGGAGACTGGGCTGGCTGTGTATCACGAGGCGAGCGAGGATGTGACATGTCGAGATCGAGATTCACGAGTCGTATTTCGCTATATTGGGGGCGTCGAGAATTGGAAGGAGAAACTTGGATTATCAGAGTAGGCTAGCCTGATTATAAACTTGATAATCTTAACCATCCCCTCAATGGAAAATTCGGGGCCGTTTGTACGCTACGCCCGTCACCATGTTAGAATAATGTGAAATCAATGTTTCATTATATATATATATATTATTCTCTGATGTCGCCCTGGCGGACGTACAATTCGCCCAAATTAGCCTGCCTAACGACGCGACTGTTGATTTCTCTTCCACCACTGCACATCATGCGCCATGACAACCTCAACATCTACCTCCTCCATCTGTTGCAGCCTCCTAATCTTCGAAAAAGTCTCTTCTGCTCGCGCCTTGTCCACATGTATGCAGTTCGTGTTTCCATGCACACCCACCCACGTAGCAATCTCTCGCTCACCCCTAAGCAGTCGTAGATCATGACAACTATCCCCCCCTAGATAGATCCACTGCCGGTCTCCAAGACGACAGAGAAGGTTGATATGGCCAGGAAGATGGCCCGGTGCATCAACAACATAGATGGATCCATCATTCAACAAGTCAAGTGTCGCCTCGAACGGACCAAGCGGCTTCCATAGAGATGTGCTGGGGCTCGGGAGCTGGGTCCCGCGTGAGACGTCGCGGAATAGGTTTGCATCAAAGAACTGATGAGAGGCACTGGGCCCAAGTCCATTCTGAAAGAGGTCGAGGGAGCCCGATCCGAGGAAAAACTGTGCCATAGGGAAGTCTGCTGGGTCGCCGTGGTGGTCGTAGTGGAGGTGGCTGAGGATGACGGTGTCAATATCAGTCGGATCCAGACCACCCTTCCGCAGAGATTGACCAACTCCGGGGCCAAGTTGGTAAGGGACGCGCGATTCCAAATGGGATTTCTGCTCTTTCATGTAGTTGTCCAGCTGGGCACGGAGACCTAGGTCGAAGAGTAGGTACCTGGGTCTGCATTGACTTTCAACACCGGGGTGGGTAATCAGAAAGCTCAATGATGGAACAGTAATCACCGCCTCTGGATCACTTGGAGAAACAAATGATGGTTCAGGGAGTGTGATTTCGCCTCCGTGGATCGGGGTCACGGCGACGTAGTTCTGTCCGGCAGAAGGAGGCGGGAGTGTATGGGTCATTATCCCGAAAAACACTCTATGCGGAAGTTCTTTGATGAAAAACACAGATTGTATCTTATTTGCTCCCCAAGTTCGCGAACGATAGGTCTGTGTAGGTGGGGTTGGGCTATGTGGGGTGAATGAAGCCTTTTTATGAAAATTGAAAGTAAGGTGACCTCCTCCAATATACGCCTTTTAATCTTAAGGATAATGTGACGTCTAGTTCTGAAGGATAGCTTTGATTGTTGTTGGAATTCTGGTGGCATTCGTAGTGTATGCTCCTCTCAAGAGCGCGGATGGAATTATTCCACACAATGACCAGGCAGAACAAATAGTGTCAATATCCTCTCCGGATTAGCACAATTATCGGGGTTCTCAGGATGGTGCTCCTGTCTTCCCCCACCCCGCGCCATATATGGGGTGTGCGTGGAGGCTACTGTACTGCATGCTCTCCACATTCATAGCTGGTGCTAGCTACTCACTCAAAACACACCACCCCAACTTATCCTATTTCTCCTCTCTCTTTTCTATCTTCATAACGATCATTGGAAAGAATATGGAAACCTCCGCTAACTCCATCTCGCGTCTCCTGGATCACCCAAATGGGCAGATCACGCATATAATCGTCGATGACTACACTGACCCTTGGGTAGAGCCAGAGACAGTCCTCATCCAAGGTGGCTTTGCACGGCATTCCACCTTCTGGTACCATTGGATTCCGTCCCTCGCTCGCACATATCGAGTGATTCGACGAGACACTAGAGGCCATGGCAAATCATCCACTCCGAGGCCAAGCGACAATTATGCTTACACCCTTGATACAATCTTATCTGAAATCGCCGACACCCTTGATCAACTCGGTCTTCAGAAGGTCCATTTTATTGGAGAGAGCACCTCTGGCATGCTGGGGGAAGCATTCGCCGTAAAATTCCCAAATCGATTACACAGCCTAACCATCTGTTCGAGCCCAGCCTACCTGCCGCCTGCAGCTCTGGAACTCTTTTCCTTCGGTCACTCTAGTTGGCCGGAGGCATGTCGCAAACTCGGCTCCAGAGCGTGGGGAGAGCATCTTGCCCGTGCCCCAGGCACACTGTCATCGACAGATCGCAAGTACGAAGCGTGGTGGGTCTCGACGATCGCACGAAGTTCCAGCGAGGGCCTTGCAGGATACGCCGAGTTTCTTTCATCATTGGACACACGGCCTCTTCTGTCGCAGATTTCAGTGCCGACGTTAATCCTTGCACCGGCGAAGAGCGCGGCTACTGGTCTGGAGGAGCAGCTTGAGATTGCAAGACAGGTAAAAGGGGCCAAGCTAGTTATTATCCATGGGGCTGGGCATGAGATTTACGCGGATAAGGCTGAGGATTGTTTGACTGCTTTTGAGGAGTTTCTGTTTGATTTGGACTTCCGGGGCTCTACCGACATTGCCTAGGTTTGCTCAGTCATGGCTGATTATGGACTTGCATTGAAAGATTTAACAATATGAGTACTTTGTCCTATCCTTGATATCCATAGCCTTGGATATAGCACCGAGTTCGACAACCAACATTGAGTCCTTATAGCTAGGGCTTCAAAGGGCTGTTCACCCAACATGCTCACGTAACCACACGCCCTAGAAAGGGCTTGCTGCAAGAATTCCTCATCCAGCAAAGATAGAAAAGCATGGTTTAGGCTTTAGTCATGTCCTCAGGAGATCTAAACGAAATTTTATCTTCACAAAAAGGGTGATGTTCCTGGGCTTGAGTTATCCTAGCCTACTTGTAAATAGCAGTCGTGTGAATACTAGCTGTAGATGAATGCGTGTTGATAATGTTGGACATTAGTCTTTAAGTAGTCAAACGGAAAAAGCGAAGGTAACCCGAATTGAATACTCCCAACCTCAATTAACTCCTTATCACTTTCCGCCTACCAGGATCGCCACTTTATTTTGCCCATCAAACGCAGAGCGAGCCAGTCCGTCGTCAAAGAAGTCCATTATTGCGCAGGATTTCCCGATGCAAATCAATTGCATACGCAGTGATGGCGGCCTTTTTGGTCATAACCGGGCTCCACAG
Source organism: Penicillium egyptiacum (assembly GCA_911456345.1). Classification (NCBI taxonomy): domain Eukaryota; kingdom Fungi; phylum Ascomycota; class Eurotiomycetes; order Eurotiales; family Aspergillaceae; genus Penicillium; species Penicillium egyptiacum. Next base: position 210,528 of record CAJVRC010000903.1, read on the forward strand.
TGGATCAAACATCAGTCCCAGAGACAGAGGAAGGTCATCCTGGGCAGAAGAATTGCAGTGTCGAGTCTGTCCCACGGCGGGTGACTGGAAAGGGGGTCTATCAACTGCTTCGTCAAAGTCGCATCCAGTGGTGTTTGGTGCTTTTCCGTACGTGCAAAATGATGGCGAGTTCTCCCGCGTGTAGTTGTAGCGACTGCCAAATATCATTTCTCCCTGAGTCAACTCGGCTTCTGAAGGTAGTTTCGGGTGTTGTACTGTCATATGGTTGGCAGAAAGAGCCTCTGAATGGAGAGTAGTGAAATCCAGAGTTGCGAGAGCCTGGCGGATTCTCTCGTTCGGACTAGAAGGGCATGTAGGAAGCCTGCAGATTGGCACCGGTCGCTCGATCACCGAGGGTGCGGTTCTATCCTCTGATTGTACCTGGCTGGGTCCCCGTGAATCTGCGCAGGAACCATAGGGGTGTCGCGATGTGTCTTCTGGCATTTGCGATAAGATTGCAGCTTTATCAGATATAATTCTCGAAGAGTATTCTTTTTGATGAGCGGCTTTCTCGTGGCGGACGACTGTATCTCTATAAATGGGCTGTTAGATGTGGACGAGCTTCGGGGGGCTGACATGAGGCATCGATGACGATACGAATACACATACGATCTACGGTAGGCTTTGGGACAATACCGGCATGGGAAGGGGGTCTCTCGCGTATCTGGATTTTGGGGTCAGCTTCCTTCTTAATTGTGTCGACCGGAACGGGAGAGGCACTGACGACGACCGCGTTTATGGCGAGCATAATGGTCACTCCGTTTGAATACCTTGCTGCAAATGGTGCAAATGTGCTGTCGGCACATTTCTGGTTGTTCGCTCAACGAATTAGGAGGACTATCCATCGGCATGTATATATGAGAACCTCTTGGCAAAGGAACGAAAGGCATAACACCAAGGGGGAAGTATGCCTTGTGAGATACCAGTATCGCACAGTAGCTACCAGACCTAAATATAAATATGAATATGACAAAGAACATAGTCATAGTTACCTCTCCCGATATTAAGAAGACGAGGACGCTGCACTGCTCATGAGGCTGCCACCCCACACGACCATGTGGGGGCGTTTCGCAGCGGTCGAAACACACAGACAAAATATAGGTAGTTATTTATCTACATAGAGACTACAGCAGGTGTATCTAGCCGTAGATATTAACCCTAGGCGCTCAAGGAAGAGGACGGGGGCAATCAGGATGTACTGGTCTAAACCAAGACCACAAGTTAATCGTGAAGCGATGCTTGCAAAATAAATTGAATAGGATCATTATAGCCCGAGAACATTTCCAACCTTGTTTATCTATGTATGTATGAGTTTTCCTATCGCTATAAAAGTCTCTCAATGGCCGGCCATGAAAATTCCCCAAGCCCTCGATAAGTCATCCGCTGGGATACTGCGCGTTAGATTGAAAATTGTTCCACTGCGTTCAGTACTGGAATGGGGTATCAGAACGGTGGCAACTTTCCCTGAGGTGTCTGCGCCTTTCCCCCCATACAATCGAGCATGTAAGTCCTTCGTCTCCCACTTGAATTTGGGCCATGGTGCACATCCACTAGAGAACGCAATCAAGTCAAGCGCAAACTGAGATGCAACTGCACGCTGAGGCTCTGAAAGTGCCTCATTATAGTTCTGAAATAGATAGGAGACGTCCAGGATATGAGTTGCATAGCCCTTCCAGGGGCCATCCCAGGAGTTAGGCTCGTTGAAGTGGTATATAAAGGCTTTTCCAGACCAGCACTGCCCGTAATTGAGGACGGGTATGAAAAAGGAGATATCGTTTGCAAACCGGAGAATCGCTTCGAATGCGTCGTCGCCGGGTATGTCTTCGGTAATGGCGTATGCTGCGAGGACCTGTTTTGCTTTATCTGCCGAGCCCAATGATCGCGTTAAGGATTCGCGGAAGGCGGACGCGATCCCCTCTTTCTCTTGATTTAGCATCGTAGACAGAATGCTCGCCTTATTGCTGTTTAGTGCATCGTCGCCTTTAGGCAGATAGGGATCTCACATCCATCTGGCAGTCGCCAATCATGATTTCTTCACACCACTTGCGGCCTGGAATATTGAGCGAGCCAGAGGAGCCTTGATGAAATCCAGCATATGTATGCGGGTTGAGACCCAGCTTCCCTCCGACTGCTGGAAGTAGGGCGTCAGTTGGTGAACTGGCCTGAAGCAGCTTTTGAGTATCCATTTGCACCAGCGCGTTGACTCGCTCAGTAGCTGGCCATGAGGCTAGGCCTAGCCGAGCGACAATGGCTTTGTATGTACACTCGGTTACCTGCTCAGGAAGCGGTTTCAGGAGTAGGTTCGTGCCGCTCATACTGACCATCCGTTTGAACAAGGGCACTTCCGACTGAAGATGATGTGTTGCGGAAACTAAAACGACAGCACCAGTGTCAACCCACGGCTTGTACCGAAGTCGGGGATACAACAGACCTCCACCAGCACTCTGACCAACAATCGTCATATCATCAGGATTGCCTCCAAATCCGACAATATGCCTTTTTATCCATAGCAAGGCAGTGCGTTGGTCAAGGAGCCCATTGTTCTGTTTGTATCCGTGGGAAACCAACTCCTTGGAGGTCAAGAACCCGAGTGCCCCGAGACGATAGCTGCAAACACCCGTCAGTGAGAATTACCATAACGAAGACTAACCATACTTGATGTTCACCCCAATTACAGGCTGTTGTTCCCTTACCGAGAGTTCAATGAGACGACGAAAATCATACTGAGGCCAGGAATTGGCGCCAATCGCAAATCCTCCTCCGTGAATAAAGACAATCACCGGCAGGTTGACTCCGGCTGAGACAGCCTTGGGCGTCGTAATGTTCAAATTGAGGCATTCGACGTCGGACTGCTGGAGCTCGGGATGTGGGAGTGGTCTTTGAATGCGACTGAACTCAATGTCAATACCGTTTGGTGGCGACGGGACAGAGGGGCTGCGATTATCAGAATTTGTTCAATATCACAAATGCAGACGTGACATTACCCCAGGGTTGTGGCATCCACGATCCCTTTCGGATCGCCTTCTGAAATCACAGGGGGCGCCCATTTCCCAGTCAGGGTAGCATAACGAAGCCCTAGAAATTGGCGGGTGGAAGGCGAAGTCCAACCTCTCACGATACCCAAGGTCGGGTGGGGGAAGTCAGTAATGGTATCCATATTAACGAATATACTCGCAAAGTCATGTGGATGTAACGCTCTGTGCCGCTGAGAGTTGCAGCTGCTTTTATGGACCCCTTCTCCTGCCCGGGTGGGGTGTGGGGGAACATATGGGGGGCATATCCTACACAGTACGGAGTAAGATATCAACAGCTCGACAGCTGTTTTCATCTTCCCTGCCAACAAAATGGCTGCCCACAAACTCCTCTCCATGCTGCCTGCCGACGGCGGTAATCTGAAGCTCGGACCCATGATTGGCCTTATCTCTGTTGTTGGCTTGTTCTCATTCTACCTTTACATTGTGCCGAATAGGTTCACCGACACACGCCGAAAGGCCCTGCCACCCGGCCCTCGGGGACTGCCCTTCATCGGCAATATGTTGGATCTGGCCGACTCCGAGCTGGTCCCGGACAAAGCCCAAGAGTGGTTCAAGAAGTACGGAGATGTCTTCTATACAAAAATTGGCGGAAGTGACTACGTATGGCTGTCGTCTCCGAAAGCAGTCAAAGATTTGATGGACAAGAAGTCCAGTGTTTATTCCTCTCGTCCGCCACTTCCGCTGGCCCAAGACATAGCAAGCGCAGGTCGACGGCAGCTCTTCATGGAATACGGACCACAATGGCGAGGCATTCGCAAATACAGCCACAACCTCCTGAATTCGCAAGCGGCCGTCGCCTACCAGCCAGTGCAGGACTTTGAATCGCTACAGATGATGTTCGATCTGCTTCAGACTCCGGATGATTTCTACCAGCATAATCGCCGATATTCCTCCAGTGTCATCATGTACGTCACCTACGGATACCGACTGCCTTCATGGCGCCACGCACTCGTCAGCAAGATCTACAGCGTCCTTGATAATCTGACGGAAATGACTGCTCCGGGTGCGCATGCTGTCGACAGCTTTCCAACCCTGAAGCACATTCCCCAATGGCTACTCGGGAACTGGAAAAACTTTGCGCAGCGGGTATTTGAACATGACTCACGGGTGTACCTCGAGCTGTGGGAGGATCTTAAAACACGCGTTGACCAAGGCACGGCCCCGGACTGCTTCTGTAAGTCATTCTATCTTAACAATCCCAAGAACGCAGGCATCGACAATCTAGCAGCTGCATATACATGCGGGGGTTTAGTGGAAGCTGGAAGCGAAACTACGGCAACAACACTGAATAACTGGCTGCTTGCTATGACCCTCAATCCGGAGGTAGTGAAAAAGGCCCAGGAAGAGCTGGACCGAGTGGTAGGATCCGATCGCCTGCCAACGTGGGAGGACGAGCAGAATCTACCCTACACTCGGGCGATGATCAAAGAAACCCTCCGCTGGCGCCCCGTGAATAAGTTTGGTATGATGCATGCTACAAACGACGACGACTGGTACGATGGCTATTTTATCCCAAAGGGATCTGTCGTTATCTTGAACTGGTGGTAAGTCGATCGTTATTACTCTCTGACCTTGACAGCGGTAGCGGTCCCCTAACACCATCCTTCAGGGCAATCCACAGAAACCCAGACCTTTATCCGGACCCCGAAAAGTTCCAGCCTGAGCGATACCTGAACCATAGCCTGTCGGCCGCAGAGTACATCAACATTGCGGATCCATATGCCCGCGATCACTTCACCTACGGAGCCGGCCGGCGCGTCTGCCCTGGAGTGCATGTTGCAGAGCGATCCCTGTTCATCAATATTGCGCGGATACTCTGGGGTTTCGATATTCAGAAGAAGAAAGGATCGAATGGCCGGTTGCTGGAGCCTACGACTTCCATGATGCGCGGATTTCTCAGCATCCCAAATCCCTTTCCCTGTGAGATTACCCCACGGTCGGCACACCATGCTCAATTGATCCAGGAGGCTTGGAAGGAGGCTGAGAGTAGAGGCATTGCGGGTGTTTAAATCTCTCATAGGTCACATGATCTAATCTCCCATGTACATAGTGTTCTACCCTTTCTTCCCTCCATTGATCTTACATCCATTTTCATACAGTAAATGTCATATTGTACCTCTTTCCTGATCTCATCCACTACGTGGATCCTAACAGGCTATGAGCCCGGGGAGCTCGCTATTGATCTGATCTCACAATCGGTCAATATGCTCGGTTCGGTGCACTGCACAGGGGCTGTGCGAAGACCTGCACGACCCAGCAAAATACTCGGGAGTCAGGGTCTAACGAAGCGCCAATTTATACCTCCGCCAAGCTCGGAAATTACCTATTTAGGTAGTGTAAATAGCTCCAAGGTCTGCTGCCTTGTTGCTTCGGTCTGCGATATCAGGAATCCAGACGTACTACCCCAATCCCCATCATCTAGTGTGACTCCCCAACTCCACAATCGAGCAGAGACGAATCCAAGACTGTTACATACTCTCCCACCTTGAAAGTTAGCTGTGGGGTAGAATGTGGGGTTAGTGAGGTCTATGTGACTCTCATACCCAACAAAAGTATATAAACAGCTAGAGAACATTGGTAGACGCAGAACATCTAAATCAACCAACAAGCCATGTCTGTCTATCCATTCGACAAAGAGCAACTCCGGAAACTGCGTGGTCGGACTATCCTGATCACCGGCGCAGCCAGCGGAATTGGACGAGCTGCTGCTCAGATTGCACATGGTAGACAAATCCAAAAGTCCAATTGATATTGCTGCTAACGCAAACACATAGATCATGGCGCAAACCTTGTATTGGGGGACTTAGACATAGAGGAGGGGAACAAGCTTGTGAACGAAATCCAAGGGTACGACCGCCGGTCCTCCATGCTGCGCACTAGAAGCTCACCCCACTTAACACCCTAACAGACGTGTTTTATTTCGTAAAACCGATATATCCAAGTGGGATGATGTTCTATCACTTTTCGAAGCGGGGGTTATGGAGTTCGGTATCATCGACGCTGTTCTCGCTAACGCGGGAATGAATAAAGAAGACCTACTTGCAGAAGATCTTGACGCAAATGGCAGGCTCCTCCCACCCAATCTAGGGAGTATCGATGTGAATCTAGTTGGCACAGCCTACACAGTCAAGACTGCTGTGCACTTCTTCCGCAAGTGGCCGGAGACAAAATGCCAGATTGTCTTGACAGCAAGCGCAGCCAGCTACCTCGACACCCCTCCCCTGTACCTATATTGTGCGGCGAAGACGGGGACTCTGGGACTTATGCGTGGATTGAGGTCACAACTTGTCAGACAGAACATCACCATAAATGTCGTGGCACCATGGATGACTAGTAAGGATTCTCCAATCTCGGATCGTGATAGAGACACTGGTGAAGTGCAGCTCTAATTTCACCCCACTCTAGTTACGAATATGGTCTCTCCCTCGCTGGTTACGTTGTGGGGTAACCTCCCCGCCAACCAGCCCTGGGGAGTTGCTCATGCACTTCTCCTACCACTGCTGCACCCGGAGGTCAACGGCAAGGCCTTTTTTGTGGCAGGTCATAGGATTATAGAGCTGGAGGACAAGCTGATTGAAACGCAGCCATTGTGGATGGGGGAGCAATTGAGCAGTGATATTGCAGAGGGACAGCGAAGGTTGACAACTTGACTCATTATGTGAAAGATAGTCGCACCTAAGCTAGCCCTAGAGGCACATATCTTCCATTTACTGTGCTTTATTTGATGCGAGTTCCATGTATGTTCGAATCTACTGGAGAGGTGAGATTATGAGGACGTAACAAATAAGCGCTCAGCCTGCCACCAAAACCAGACATCTATAGAAGATGGGATCATCAACAGTTTATAGCTGCTGTAAGCACCGTCGTCAAGACCCAACCACCAAACTGACAGGGGCCCCTGCTCATGCCACTACTGATGTATGTTGGTCCGGAAATTTGACCCTCCACCACTCATTAACAACAAAGCTTTCCCGGTGCAATGCACGAGCAGGGATCCCCTGCTAGTGTGAGGCTCTAGCTGTACCAAGGTACATATAGAACAGGGATATCAACAGGGATTAAGGCCAATATTTACTGGAATACTGGAAATTACCACGCCTCTATCGCGACTTCGAGTTTATTTTGTAGTTCTATTGATCATCTTCCAGAATATCGGTTCTACTAGTATTCCATTTGGCTGCGACACAGCGTTTCCAATTTCACCAGCTAATTTAGTTAGGCTATCTGAGCAGAGATGTCTTGCTCATCGACACCTATCCTTAATGCCAGGTGAGGCAAATCACCGTTTGTGCCACCAACCCCTGAGCCTCTTGCCAAAAACATAAAGGACGGCAGTAGTCAGACACAAGCCAAGTTGGATTCCCGCGACACAATAAAACATACGAGGTGCTCCCCACTGTGCAACCCAATCGTTTAAAAAGTCTATACGAATGCATTGTTAGCTGCGAAGAACATTTCCTTGGCCCAGGACATAGATCTCACAAGAGAATCCATAGAATAGGAAATTCTTAATCACCATTGTAGCAATGAAGATCTCCATGCTGATTTTTCGATAGGCATCGACGCAGTAGGTGCCGACGGCCATCGTGATGAATTGCAGCGCGGCTGTAGCGGTTCCCCAGAGCGCGGCCATTGCAATGGGGGTCTGCCTGTGCTCAATAAGTGCCCCAAAAAGGAAGTAACTAATTGCGGACAGCACCATTGCTGGGATCATGAGTACCAAGCGATATTCCGGCTCATAAATGCCCTTGTTCCTGCGTGCCATGAACTTTATGAGAGGATCTGATATGATGGCCGCGGCGATGGAGCCCACGAAGCCTCCCAAGGCTGGCCCAGAAGACATGTAGCCCAGCTCCGCCGTGGTGAGGAGGAAGGGCGGTGATGCAAAGATCTCTGCGATGAGCAGATTGATTGCGACAACCCAAAGGGTCGGAAAGGCCAGCAAAAGGGCAGCCCAGATCACGGCTGGGTTTTGAAGGATGACTATGGGTTTAATGGCAAGCTTGCCCAGCGACTCCTCCGAATAACATGTGGAATATAGACGAAGACGAGCAGCAAAAGTCTGCCGAGGGATGGAATTGCTAACCGTCGTAGTTTCAGTTACCGAGGGTGACGTGGCGCTGCTTCTTTCAATATGAGCGGCGCAAACATCGCGCTTTCCGTCAACATAATCCAGGTTCTAACAAGAAATGTTAAAGGAGGCTCGTGGTATTGAGGAGTTTGATATGACCCACGTGTGAGGAAGTTAAGTCGGTGTTGTATGCCGCTTGGCGCTTGTAGGCTGTCTCTCGTCCAAACAGAATGGAGAGAACGAGGCCTACACCAATGAAAATAGCTAATATCCAGAAGACCCATCTCCATCCAAGGTCTGTGGCTATCTTCCCCGCAAGAACGGTCGGCAAGTTCGATAAACCGGCAACACATGTCGTCACGACAGCGATTCGAATACCCCGTTCGTGGACGAAATAGAGATCTCCTACTATCGCGAAGAAAACAGATTCGAACATGGAAACAGATAATCCTTGAATGATACGGGCGCCTAGTAGCGAGTCGTAAGATTGAGCAAAGCCACCCCATATGGTGCCAACAAAAGCGCAAAGCATGGAAAAGATAAGTGGCATCCGCTTCCCATACTTATGAGTGACCATCGAAATGAAGATTCCAGAGGCTGCAGTTGCGCAGAGGCTATACCCAGTAAGCAGGGAGACGTCTGTATAAGAAACATCGAATAGGGCCATAATATCAAGGGCCAGGGAAGATAAGATCGGCCCGATCCTAATAAGACGAATTAATCAACACAACAACTGAATACAATAACAAAAGAATAACTTACCCTCCGACACAGAGAAGGCAGCAGTAAGATAAGAGCAAAAAGAGCAGATCTCTTGTCCACAGTGACCAATTTAAAGGGTCATTTGGATCATCCGAGGGCTGAGGAACCAGAATAATGGTCTCGTCCCCATGAACTTGCTTTTTGAGATGTTCCAGGGAAGCAGCCTCCTCGCCTGGTGGTTGCTCTAGGAGTACAGTCCCAGGAACATGACCGAAGTCGGTTGTAACTTCCAGAACACCCCAAGGCATAATGATGATAGGGAATGTCGATCAAGGATTTGGTAACAGTGTTGGGCTATATCAAAGCAGAAACCAGAAGCTAAGAATGCGTTTGGATATAGCTCCTCGTCAGGTTGGCGAAGACCGTAATATAGGAAGGAAATACTAGTTAATCCTCGGTAAAGTGTCCATATAAATTTGGGGAAAGGGAGCATTTCGACGGGTCTAAGGCTCTCGGATCGCCTTTTCATCTGCATGTTAGTACGATCAATAGTAAAAACAGCTGTTATGTGGGGTGCGTTAGGACGCCATTAAGGTTCGTCATTTTATGCGGGGTCGGGAGCGCATCCGGCCCCTCGGGCGGGGAGGTATGCGGTTCATGGTAAATAAGGGCCCAAGCATACAAAATGGGGAACCAGCGGGTCTGAAAGTGGTGCATGTTCGTTCACCAGCATGTGGGGTGAATCGGAGTAACCACAGTGGGCGGAGGGACCGAAGTCCCAAGTTGCTGTGCACTTCTGATGGTCATAAAGTGCAGCCTTCCCATCCTCGTCCTCGTATTAGCGAAACGTAACGTCCCCGTACGTTCTGACACTGTTACTCTAATCTGCCACAAAATGCCATACCCATCGTTGACGCACTGACACGATGAGGTTTCGCGTGTAGTAACTCCGATAGTTTTCCCAGGGTTGCTAGAAAAATGAGTTGATCGGCCGAAAGGCTCAATCACGGGCGCGGCTCACGCTTTATTTTTTCCTGCAGGACATATATGAAAAGTCCCTCTTTGAGAGGTAACATTGATGGTCAACTATTTACCTTCGAATATACTCCGGTCCCCATGGCCTCTGCACGGGAAATTACACACAGAAGTGGACTAATTTCCAACACTAATCATCATTCATCTAGCCATCGGAACTGAACACTGATCCATCGCGTATTGCATCACATAAAAGATCTTCGTCTCATCACATGTTTCCCACAATGACTTTCTGTTTCGTGTAGTGTTGAGTGAAGTCATACTTCAAAGCGTTAATACCCAGCGCCATCTCTTTAGCAAAATCAACATCATTCTCAGCCTTCTTGCACAGTGTCATAAGCTCATCCTGGCCTGGGTCGAGAATTGTATCAGGGTTACTCTCAAACATACGTCGCAGATTTCCACTGGACATAGGGTCGATCATCTCGCTGTACTTCTGCCTTCTCACTTGATCGTAGATGTCCAAAATATCGGGTTTTGCCTGCTCGTTCCAGATACCAAACAAGCAATCACTCAATCCGCCAACATCAACAATTCCACCAGTCAGTCCAAGTCCTCCGCTGTCAGATAATTAGTCTATGTGTGCTTGAGCAACAGAAAGCTAGGTTTTAAAGTAGGGGATAGCCTTACAAAGGGTTGCATAAATGGGCAGCATCTGCGGCCAGAAGAAACCTCCCCTCTCTCATTCTCTTGGCTAGCCGCTGATGCACACGGTAGGGGCTGAAGTTTGCGAGCACGTATTCCTCTATGGATGGATTCCCGGGGAACATCTCTCGGAACTTCATAGGCTGGCGAGCGGCAAGCTCGTCATGCGTGAGGCCACTCTTCTCTCCGTATGAGACACGCCACATGCCGTCCTTGCTGATACGAGAAGCCATATGCCAATGTTCCGGATGAATTATGAAATTAGCATCCTCGTACCCATACTTGTCAAAGTTATAGTAGACGTTGGTTGCGACAATCTGCTCGTCCCATGTAGTTCCAGGGAATGCCCAGTCACCATGCAAAGATCGCCGAATTTGCGAGTTAGCTCCATCACATCCAACAATGTAATCAGCCTCCATCGTGATTTCATCGTTGGGGGTAGCAACTTTGACCCAGGCCTTGTTATCATCCTGTCCTATGTCCGTGACTCGGTGGTTCCATTTGACTTCGGCACTCTCTTTCCGCTCTAGGTGTCGCAATAAGATCTTTCCAAGCCGGTCCAGTGGCAGACAGGCCACTCGATCCGGATGGTCACCGAGGACTGCATTGTCAATTCCAGCCAAGTAGGTTCCATCGAGCTTGCGCCAGCATATCTTTTCGGGAAGGAAGCCCTCAGCTAGAACATCATCGATGACTCCTGCACGACGCAGCTCATAGATGGCAGGGGGGCCGTAGTGAGTCGCCCGCGGTCGATTGTCCAGTCCTTTAGCTGAATCAAGAATAGTGACAGAGATGCCATGTTGAGCCAACAACAGTGAAAGTAGTAGTCCGGCGGGACCCGCACCGACGACGATGATCTAGTCAAAGAGACAGTTAGATCACGAAACATAGTCAAGGTGGATGAACTTCAACTCTGCTCCAAGTACCTTGAAAGGCGAATGTGTCATGATGAAATAGACATATAGGTATGGCAGTATTTGAGCTCCTGTTTGGTAGAATATAAACTTTGTTGGGGTGTTGGATCGTATATTAGTATATGTAGCAATAGTACGCGACTGTCTAAACCGATCATCGGATAGGGAGGAAATTGTGGGGGAACACTCAGCAGTGCCAAAAGACACGCACGCTCACCAAATCATCTGCTTCGAGGAAAATGGAAGCTCTGATCTTGCAAATGGTAATATGCGTCACTTGTCGCTACATACGCCCACCTAACTCCCCCACATTGTGCAAATCTTTACCCCACCGCACAATCCTAGACGAGTTCATATAAGATATTGGTGCGCAAGAGCGATGAAAAAATAACTTTTTTGTCATTTCAATTGGTCCAATCAAATGGGTATCCAAGTAGCTGGAGGCGAGTGGCTGGTTGTTACCACTGGCGTAGTCGGTGTTATTGCCCTACTCCTCGTCCAGTATGCCTACACGACCTTCCGTTGGCATAGAGAGTACAAATTGCCACCGCAGGTACCGGGAGTCCCAATCTTTGGAAATACCTTTCAAATTCCAGCCATACAACAAGGACCATGGGCCAAAAAGCTAGCAGAGAAATACGGAGAGATGTATGACCATAATTCCGCGCATCGAGTTTACCGTACTAACGAACTGGACCTGAAAGGTTTACTTGCAAATTTGGAGGCAGCACCTGGGTTTTTCTCAACTCATCCCGCGTGGTCACCGATCTCATGGAGCGTCGCGCGGCGATCTACAGCTCCAGGCCCCCTTTTCCTATGACACAGGAAATCATGTCAGGGGACTCTCGAATCGTCCTCATGCCTTACAACGCTCGATGGCGGCTTCTACGAAAGATCATGCACCAAATTCTGAGCGGCAAAAACCAGGACATTTTCCGACCTTTCCAAGATCTCGAATCGAAGCAACTTTGCTGGGACTACCTTCATGCTCCGGAAAGATGGTGGTCTGCGAACGGCCGGTACGCTAACTCGGTTATCATGAGTCTGGTCTTTGGGCGCCGGTCACTTCATGATGACCCAGAAGTTGTCGAGCTATTCGAAACACTTGAGCTCTTCCTAGAGAACCAACAACCCGGCGTCAACATCGTCGATGCGTTCCCAGGACTTGCCAAACTACCAAAATTACTCCAATGGTGGAGGCCAAGGGGAGAAGCAATTTTCGAAAAAACCAAAACGTAAAAAGAGTTTCATTCTGAGTTTTCTCAGGTTCCAGACCACTATCTTGATTAAGTAACTGACCTCGGAGCGCTCCATAGGGTTTACAAGCGAGAGCTCGACCGGCTCGAACAGGGGATCAAGGACGGTACTCAACGAAGATGCTTCGGAGTAGACTTTCTCCAAAGCAAAGAAATAGAACAGATAGACGAAATCCAGAAGCTCTTTGTGTTTGGATCGCTGATGGAAGCGGGAAGCGATACTTCGCGTGTCACTATTGGTCAAATCATTGCCGGGGCTATCTGTTACCCTGACTGGGTGGCAAAAGCGCGGAGTCAACTCGATTCCGTATGTGGTGCGAATGCTGAGCGACTGCCGCAGTGGGAAGACCGATCTCTACTTCCATACATTACGGCAGTCGTGAAGGAAGGATTCCGCTGGAGACCCAACATCGCTGAGATCGGTGCTCCGACTGCACTAACCAGAGATGACGAGTATGAGGGGTATCGTTTCCCTAAGGGGACAGTCTTTACCTGGAACGCATGGGCAATCGCCTTGAACCCAGATGAATATGAAGAGCCGGAACGATTCTGGCCCGATCGGTTCCTGAATGATGATCTGGACAATCCTCTGAAAGGTCATTGGGCTTTTGGACCCGGTATGTTCTACTAGTGTCGCTTTGAAGATATGCTAACTGGCTCGCAGGTCGACGAGTGTGTGTTGGCTGGAAGGTCGGGGAGATGAATGTGTGGATTGCCATTGCTCGCCTTCTCTACTGTTTTGACTTCCATGAGGTACCCGGGGAGCCAATTGATACGATGCGCATTCCTCAACTAACCAAGAACTCGCCACCATTCTCGGCTAAAGTGACCGTTAGAAGCGTAGCACACGCTGCCTTGATCCGAAACGATTGTGAGGCGGCTGTGAACGCGGTATACTAGCCTTGTCATAAGTAGACACGCTCACTATACCATTTTCTTTTCAATTATAACTCACTTCAAAATATGAATATGCAAGTATCAAATATAGAATCAGAAAAAGAAAACTGTATAAATTCCACTTGGACTCGGTCCTAATTATTCGTCAGCCCAATCGGGTTTACTTCCCCGCAATTTTACCCGAGACCCGTGCCAACTTTATTCCCCCACACGTTTTCTCTTTGAAAGTTCAATATTCAATTCAATTGCAGTACTTGAGATGTTCACCTGTTGGAAGCTGTAGATTAGGAACTGCCATACCCCTGGGAACCGGGGTAATCCGGAACCACTAGCACGAAGAGAGAGCAATCGTTGGCTCACTTACTATGGCACACACTAAGCAACCCAGGGTCAGCGATAATGACAAGGACCCTAGAAGATTCAAATGCACGAGCTGCAACAAGTCCTTCAAACGCAGCGAGCACTGTGCGCGTCACGAGTTGATGCACACTCAGGAGCGGCCTTTCCCTTGTCGGAAGTGTGGGAAGCGGTATGGCCGGAAGTATGAAATCCTCCTTCAATTTCATGTTGCTGGCTTGCTTCATATTCTACGGGTTGATTCTCATCAAGTTCCAGGGACCTGCTCCGTCGCCACGAGCGTACGATTCATGCAGAACAGTATGTCAACGATGATGGCCATGACATGCCGGAGAATTCTCCTTCTTCAAATGCTTCTGAGAATTCCGACCCCTGCGACCCTACCAATATGCAAGATTCTCGTCGCGAAGCTCCCGCACTTCATAATATACCGTCGAGCCTACCTCAGCCTCTGGGAAAAGATGCGCGGTCACAAGACACTCAGGACAGCAATGCCCCCTCTCTGCCGGGCGAGGTGGGATCAACCCTCCAGGCTGCTCCATTAATGTATCATGTGAATGGGCTGTCACCCCCCTTGGGCTCTTCCCTTCGCCAAGACGGGCTTCAGTTTCCATCCTTATCCACCTTCGGTGACCATGGTACTCCGATGGGATCTGACCCTTTATTTATGCATTTATTACTTGGAGGCACTCCAGATTCGACTCGATATACTGGAATAGATGGCATGAACAGAACTGTTCTAACGACAAATGGAGAGCGCGAGATACCACCCACCTCGGCTTCACCACAAGATGTTAATCTGACAATCGCAGGCGCTAATCCATCATCAGTACATCCAATGGCGGCATGGGGTACGAATCCAGGAGCTGGCTTTCTGGAAGGCCTAGGGCCTATGGATTTTCAACTGGACCTAGGGACATCACCTTCAGATACATGGTCTGGGGATCCTAGTAACCTGACACGAAGTCTTCCCACCATTCGACGGGAGAAGTTTGTTCAGTCTCCTCAATATTTAATCAACGAAACAGACTTTGAAAGGATCCACAAGGATGCCTCCGTGCAACTCGGGAATTCTGGTCCCGATTGTAACTTTCTCAAGCTCAATGAACTGCAGCAGTTCATCAAGAGTTATGTCGAATGTTTTCACAAACACCTGCCTTTCATTCATTTACCATCCTTCTCCCCTCTGAATACGCCATCTCCCTTAATATTTGCGATGGCAAGCATTGGAGCACTGTACCGTCTGAAGCGGCGCCGTGCGTATGACTTCTTCAGGTTGTCAGAGACAATAGTAAGCCTTGGGATTGGGCATCGGTTTGGCTCTTGGATAAATTGACTGACTCTCTTGTATATTTCATCTGCACCCACCTCGAAACCCAATAGCACGTCTCGGTCTCAGTTGTGGGTCTTGCAAACTAAGATCCTCCTAACTATGTTTGCCATATTCAGCAATCGGCGGAGTCTTGCTTCCGAGATGTTCAACAAGATGGGTTTCATGATGCTGGTCCGTTCATTCCCGTTTCCACCCTTCGCCTCTATATACATGTTGGTGAGAGACTTACCCCTCAACAGGAATATCAATGGAGGAGGATTGACTTGCAAAACATTGCTACCAATCGCGAAACAATGACCTGGTCAGATTGGATCAACTTTGAAGAAACAAAAAGGGCGCTCTGTGCCATGTTCATCCTAAGTGATTCGATTATGATCACGTTCAATATCACGCCCGGCTTCGTAATTGACCGAGATCTCATGATCGAAGCCCCCGACGATGACGAGTTATGGGCTGCTAAAACAGCAGAAGAATGGGAAGAACTGCAGCGATCCCACCCCAACAACCCACAACATACCATTCAGAGTATTCTAGAGTGCATGATTCGGGCCCCGCCAACTACTCCAAACAATAAGCCCTGCCGTATATGCGGCTTCACAGCCCTAGTCGTCATGCACGCCATTAACATCTACCTTTGGCATCTGAACCAGCTTGCGCAAAGCGTTAGCAGTTTCTCTCTGGGAATTTGGCCACATGAAAACCTCCGAACCACCTTGCTCCGAGCAGCAATGTCAACACTAGAACGGACTGAAGCTGCCCTACAAGCGGGTCGGTCAGATGACTACAAGTTAGCTTGGGATGACCTGGAGCATGTCCTTGTGTTCAACTGCAGTGCAGTACTTCGCGCTGGTTATTCGCGGCTTTTACCGCCATCACATTCATTCAATCGATTAGTGCTACTCGTGGATGATCACGATGCGCTATCACGGGCAGCAAAGACATATGTGAATGCACCGCTGGAAAGGAATGAATTTGTGACCGAGGCTGCCAGGAAGGCTTACGAAGGGTTTAAGGCCCCAGTTACCATAGGTGCTACCCTCGTTAGCAAAACTGCTGCTTTCTCCTGGAGTCTTGAGCAAGCCGTGGCCGGTTGGGATAGTGGTGAGTCTTTTCGTCTCTCCTTGGGCACTGTTTCGTTCGAAGCCCTACTGGGTCAACTGGCTAATTGATCTCTCTCTTCAGCCCTTCTACTGACCAAGTGGATCTATAGCATGGAGGTAGATGCAGCCGGGCAACAGCCATCAACTGAAGAATTGCAACTTGTTGATGACCTGAGATCTCTACTCGCTGAGATGCAATACGAGCACGAATTAGATAACGAAGTATATCCATTGGCTGCGCTTCTGGCCCGCGCGTGGGCGACCCTGCTTGGCGACGTATGTTGATACTTCCCACCTGATGCTTACACTATCTAAAAATTGTACTTTAGGTTTGGGTTTGGGGAATTACTCCCAGGATGGCGGAAATATTGAACCTTCTGGCAGTGGAATACCAGAGGCAAGCCGATTCTGACCAGGGGAATACTGCACAATGATTACATGTATGAGTATTTTGCTGCTGTTGAAATATACAAGGTTCCCCCACTTAGATTGGCATCTGCAAATTCTTTTCGAAATATTACGGGGCAAGTTACCCAAGGTCTGTTGTAAGAGGGTAAGAGTCTAGACAGATCTTCATCACTATATACAATATGAGATGTCGAACTATCGGTGAGGGGTGACTTTCATGGGACAAGGAAAGCGAGTGCTTGGCAGACAAGTTTGTGACAAATTTTGAGGCCCTTGTTTTAATGTGCCTTGTGCATAGCGAGCTCAGCTGCATGGAGTGGTGCATTGTCATATACGATTGTGATAAGATATTCAAAGACAACAGAACTGGATCTAATGCGAAAGTAATACGGAGTTGGCTATTCAAGTTTGAAAAAAAGGATGCTCCGTTTGCATAGCGACCTGGTTTGGTACTCGAAAATGCAGTGGTAAGCATCGGGTCGAATCCTACAGGGAATACTGCGACACTTCCAAGCTACCCCGTACTACCCCGCAAAGCCACTCCTCTACTCCATCCCGGGGATGGTTTGCCCCACATAAAATCACCCCACATGGAATTCCTTCGACCTGGGGAACCCTAAGATCCGCCCTGCCAAGCGATTGTCTGCGCGGTGAAATGAAACTATATCATGAGGCCATTCCATGCACGTAGTAGTCGATGAAAAGTCCGCTTTATCATCTGTCATCTCACCAAAATGGCGATAGCCCTACTCATTTGTGCTTCCTGTGTGCCGCTATATTTTGTGGCCCAAGCCCTACTGTCCCCTCTTCGCGGTATTCCAGGTCCATTCTGGGCTAGGTTTACCAGATTATGGAAACTCCTTGAAATATATCGAGGCCGTTTTGAGAAGACAAGCATCGCCTTGCACAAGAAATATGGTAAGAGAATGTCAGCATGTTCTCATAAACAAAGCGCTGAAACCACTATATCAGGTCCGATTGTCCGGATTGCACCCAACGAATACAGTATCGATGACCCTGGTGCAGTAAAAGAGATTTATGGTCTGGGCAGCCAGTTTATTAAGGTTATAACTCAGGTACATGATATGAAGCCCTGTAGCTAATTTATTGACAGAGCCCATGGTACACTGCGAGTAGCAGCCCAGACCCGAACGCCGTGAAGGACCTCTTCTCTGACCGGGATGTCAGGACGCACGCATCCAATAGGAGAAAGGTGGCTTCACTCTATTCCATGTCAAATTTGGTGCAAATGGAGCCGTTTGTAAACGACTGTACAAAGTTGCTGGAAGCTAAATTCACCAAATTTGCGGAGCAGGGCAGGCCCGTAGACATGGGTCATTGGTTGCAATGTTACGCATTTGATGTTATTGGGCATATTACCGTATGTCCTTCTCTCCTATCGCAGGGACGGCCTGAATATCTGATGCCTCTACAGTTGGGAGAGCGATTCGGCTTCTTGGACAACGGCGAAGACATAGGGAGCATCATTGCTGCCGTCAATGATTACGTATCATACGCAGCCCATGTCGGTGTTTACTCGGAACTTCACGGGAAAATAAACGAGTTACAGTCCAGGTTTCGCCAGAAAGGGAGTGGGATGGCGAATATGGTGGCTTTTACGCGAAAGCAATTGCAACAGCGCATTTCGGATTCCATTGAAAAGTCTCTGGACCGGGGGGACTTTATAAGCAAACTGCTAAGCTTGCATAAGGAAGACCCAAAAGGAATCTCTGAGGGAGATATTTTCACTACATGCATGACAAACATCGGCGCCGGATCAGATACTACATCCATAAGCCTTGGATCCATCGTTTATTACCTCTGCCGACATCAAAATGCCATGCACGCTTTGCGAGAGGAGATCGCTACTATGGAAGCTAAAGGTGAGATCTCCAATCCGGTTACATTCGCCGAGTCGCAGAGAATGCCTTATCTCCAGGCCGTCATCAAAGAAGCCCTGAGAATGCACCCAGCGACTGGGCTACCACTTGGCCGGGTTGTGCCACCAGGAGGGAAGGTGATTGCAGGGTGTCAATTACCTGAAGGGGTGAGTATCTCCTTTGTTTTGATCCCTATAGGTGCTGCACGGTAGCTAAACTCCTTCTGTAGACCGTCGTCGGTATCAACAGCTGGGTTGCACATGCCAATACTGCGGTGTTTGGAGATGACGCATCGAACTTTCGGCCGGAGCGCTGGCTTGATGGGAAGGAGAAAACTGCGAGCCTAGATAGGTACTTTTTCAGCGTAAGTCTTTACATACTTTTGATCTGGCCAGTCGTGATACTAATAGACCCTTCAATAGTTTGGCATGGGCTCAAGGACGTGCATTGGCAAACATATTAGCCTTCTAGAGATGTCTAAGTTGGTGCCGCAGCTTATTCGCAATTTTGATATCTCGTTGGAAAATTCGCACCAGACTTGGCGAACTACCAACAGGTGGTTCGTAAAGCAAAGTCAATATCCTTGCAAGCTCGAACGGAGGGCAAATTGACAATAATCTACGATACGGAATTGAAAAGGAGTGGCTACGTTTAATTTTGCATTTTGTCCAACAAAGACTGGAATGGAAATTACAGGTGAATTGGGCCTTTATAAAATGTGTCTGAATCTGCAGCTTTGCCCTTGCTAATCCGTAACTGTATATATGTTATATTGGCTCGTCTGCTTTATATTTTCGTTCCCCAGCGGTAGTTTTTGCTTTTATTATTATTGTTTAGTATATCTGGTCGTCTACAGCAGCATATGTAAATTCTGTCACAATAGCTAACAGGCTCTCCCTCGAGTATTATAGCCCCTATGAACGCATTGTCAAGCTCCAAATAGGATGCAAGGAGTATGCTATTCCGGAGAGTTACCTTAGAAATTACCCGCAATTGCAGGCAGGCTCCATTTTTAGGTCAATCATGCTTCCAGATGTCGACGAGGATATTGGGCATACCTTGGTCCACTGCTTATATAAGGGGACATATGAAACTGTCAACTCCTTTCCCTGCCCAGGTACCCATGTAGTACCGCGGGAATTTGAACGGAGAATCCAAGCTTATCGAGCAGCTAAGATATATAAATACATGGCTTGGAAGCACTCGCCAAAAAATACGTTGAAAAGCTCGGGGAATCACTGTCCATTCTCGAAATTTTGCAGGCAATCAGGAAAGTACTTTCTAAGCTTCCTGACGACGAATCCTGGCTCCGTATTTATCTAAACACAAAACCCCAGACCGTTTTTGCTTTAGATGAAAGCACGTTCAAGAGTGATGAGTTTTATCACGGCTTTGGGGAGGATCGTCTCTCTGACGAGGCCGTGATGAGGATTCTCATCAATATTTACTCTAATGAAATATCCTCCCTGCGTTCTCTTGAAAGCCAGGAAAACCGGTTCGAACAGATGACAGATCATGATGGTGAGCCAGATGGCGTTCCTGCAGCTAGGAGGCCTGCTATGGAGACCATTGTTGAACAGCCCGCTGAAGCACAGGCGATGGAGACCAAGGAATCTCCGGTCGAATATGCAGTGGAGGCTGAGGAACCGCCTGTTGAATCGGGTACGTTTGAGGCTGAGGAACCGCCAGTTGAATCTGCAGTGGAGGCCGAGGAACCGCCTGTTGAATCGGGTACGTTTGAGGCTGAGGAACCGCCAGTTGAATCTGCAGTGGAGGCCGAGGAACCGCCCGTCGAAGTGTATGCAGTCAAGGCCGAAGAACAGCCTCTTCCAGCACAGCAGTCCCAACAGTCTTCCGTCAAAGAGGACTCTGGTCCCAGTTCCTCATTCACAGTGTTCCCTGAAGACCTCGGTTTATATATCGACTGGACCAATTTGAAGCGGAAGGAAAAGATGAAAAGAAGGAAAATTCTGAGAGACAAAATGCTGCTGGTACCAGACCTTGAAGATACATTCCCGTTTTGTTTTGGTCTGCAGATGTTCCTTTGATTGATTGATTGATAGAAGGCTGGAGAAGTTTATGATTGGTTTTCCCCTCAGGTGGGTATTCCATTAACAAAGTTGGAGATTGGCTTTATTTCACTGCTTGCCACGGTTTCAGGTTCCCCAATTTATGACTACCAGCGTTACATGAATATCCTCCCGTGCAAGGTAAAAACAGCCCAATTTTAGGTGGATGATTAAATTGATTCCGTTCCGTGACAATAGTTACTCGTATGGAGAAACGGGAAACGGCCTCTCAATCCTTCTTGTCCGACCCTTAAACCGAACGGGTTGCACGGCCAACGGCCAATGGTGATAGTCTAGTCCATACCAACTATACTCCTACTTACCGGAGCCCAGCCTCCAGCATGGAAGGAAGGTCGAAAGCCCAAGGCGCCAAAGGCTCATAGTATGGCGCGCGGATTCCAAATTGGGGTTGATCCTATTAGCCTTCGGACCAGTAAAGCTACAATCATTCCCGCAGAAAGAGCGCCTGCGGCACTAGGACTACAGTCCTTGACGTCAGGACTCAGAGCTGCCTGTTTCTACTAGAGAATAATGGTAGAACTGTTATTTACCATGGCCAAGGTAGCAGCGACTTGATTGTCTTAGCTTTAGTCTAACAAGGACCAAGCAAATTCCCTCGGTGCATTTGTCAGAGTAGGGCTGTTGATCCCATGGTTTCAATCCCTCATGAATTAGGAGATTATACATTGCGAATCGGTCCCGTTCGCCGTCGGTGCTGGACCTTTTGATTAGGACTCCCTGGTTCCAGTCCCTGGGCGATCAATACCTCTTTGTTCACTGCCAACTCTCCCTCAAAATCCATGGACACGGCTTTTCTCCCGTCCTCAATCGGTGCATCATAACACTGTGCGGAGGTAATCAAGCGCCGGTCCCTCTCATAAAAGAGTCGCCCGTCGATTCCTCCCATCTGTCCTGGCCCATCATTGGACGGCAGTTGGGTCAGACGATAGCCCAACAGTCCAACTGCGGTGCTCCAAGTCAGATGGTGGGTCCAGTCTTGCTGGCCTAGTGAGGCCGGCCGAGGGCAAGAGTTGGCCCTGCCAAAGATCAGGAAAGGAAGCTTTATTGGCCCGTTATATTTATCGCCTGAGGAAGTGGGTCACCAACACTGCGGCAGCTACCGCAGTGATCTTGGTTTGTGGTTTAGACCGCTGCGGCCCGACAAGGCTCCCCGCGGATACTTGAGATTCTAAAGTGGGGCTCAGCCAGATTAGCATTGATAACGGGCCAATAGGGCCGACCTTTTCCCCCGCAGACAGAGCGGCTCAGGGCGACCCACTCTTGCGTAAAAGCAGTGACCTACTGCGGTCAAGGCTGCCGAGACTGAAACATTAAAGCTCCTGAGGCGCTAGCACCCCATGCCCTGAGGCCATGGCTCAGGGAATAGCAAAGGGGAAACCCCACCCTTGTAGGAGAGAAGAATTGATACCTATTACCCATCAGTGACCTGCAGGATTTGATGATCTTCTGGCACCGCATTGCCTCTTTTTAAACACATCTAAGGTCTTCTGAGCTGAGGATCGTCGCGACGATCCTCGGCTAATTAAGTGTTATTAATCTTGTCAGCTTGACATATATACACCTCTATTTGGAAGGGGTTCGTTGTGCTACGTGGACTTTCCGGTACTAATGGGATCAAACACGGCCCAATAGTAAACCCGAACGCGATCACATCACGTGTTTACATCCCTGAGACTCCTAAGCCCCGGGAGGCTACGTGGCTGTACTAAAGATTAGTCCCATCAACAAGGTCTGCGAGGTGACTGGTTAGTCATCTCCCCCCTCTCCCCCAATCGGCCAATAAAGTCACCAAGATGGACGAGGCAATATTCAACACCGCCTGAACCACGTGCTCCCGTCACTTCTCACCGCGAGGATGAGGGACGGCACTAAAGTGCAAGGCAATCAAAGATAGCACCTCATTCAGCCGCAGCATCAGGGAATAGACGTGACGCCAGGCACAGTGATCACAATCACCTTCTTCCTAAGTGGCTACTTCATTGTAGCTCTCTACCGGTACTGTTCCATTGTTAGACAGCGTGCGCTTTGTCTGCTCTGAGGGTATGAAATTAAAGACTGTTTTTTTGCATCCCGCACCATCCTATTCCTGACGCTTTGTTTGCTTACTCTCCACGAGGAACGGACAACAGAACTCATCTCTCTACTATAAACCAGGGTAAAATGGCCGTTTTCACACTTTCTGAGGATATTCTGTATCTGGTTTTCCTAAACCTGGACAGCATTGATGACTGCCTTCGCCTGGCACGTTCCTGTCAAAGGTTGTATTCTATGTTCGATCGGTACCGACTGCCGATCCTAAGGTCCATCATAGTAAGGAATCGATCTCTGTCCAAATCATTGTCCTAGCTGATGATCTTTCATAATAGATGCAATCACACACTCATCAGTACGACATTCGGCTGTGCCATTTTATCGACGCTTACTGGGCATGGGCATCTCAATATCTCCAAAATGGCCCCACGGAAGAGCAGCACCCTCCGATTGAGTCTCATTACCGGCCGGCAGTGTTCACAAGCTGCTTAAAAGCAGATACCCTCAGCGACCAACAGGTTTGGGATATTGTGGCTCGCTGGCAGGGACTATCAGTGTTGCGGGACATTTATCAGCTTCCATCCATATTTCAATCTTACTGTCAATCCCCTGTTATTGATTTGGATGGCCATGCGTCCTCTCCGAGTGGGCTCGTTCAAATGAAAGAGATCCTAGAACAGCAGCCAGATGTGGATGTACTGAAGGAAGGTTCCAGCTTTTCGCTTCGGCGGGACGAGGGGATATTCCCGCAACTTTACCTGGGCCTAACGCGCTACTGGCTGTTGTGTGAAGCCATCCGACTGGCGAAGATATGCACCTATCCCCGACAGTCTGAAGAGAATATGGTATGGAATGAGATTTATACTTTGTGCACTAGTGCGAAGTCCCTGCTGGAAGCTATTCAGGCTCTAGAGGCCTATGACTTTACTTTTGACTACCTGATGAGACAGCTTCATTGCGCAAAGATCAACACATTTACGGAGTGGGTAGGGGGTGAAGATTTCCTCTATGAGAATGAGACTACCGAGTCTAACTGGATATTTTTCCTTCATTACCTACGGATCTCGCTTTCTCCGGCCGATGTGATTGAACTTTCCATATGTTCGCATCACTGGAGGCAAAACTCTGGTGAGATCCCGGAGTGGAGTCCCGACCGGAAGTGTCGTTATTTGAAGGAGCGACTATTTTTCGGATATGGGTTCCCTGGGCGCGTGTGGATAAATGATGCCAGAGAGTCACCTGATGAAAGTTATACTGTTAGAGATCTCGAAAAGGCTGTCGAGTTGAAGCTGAACGCGCATCCAACCATATCTGAGCGGCCATCGCAGCAGGTTTGGCAGGATTACCGTCGTGACCGCTGGGTAACAGATGCGAGAGGAAAAGCCTTGTCATGGACACTTTCCGATCAGACGATCGCAGATCGTATCAAAGGGATCTGCTAAATACCTCCGCCGGCTTTTATGTACTTGACAATAAAGCGGCTGGTTGGCGAGCCGAATCAGTGGTGGGAATGAACCGTAACGGTGAAAACGGCAACATCAAACGAAATATATAAAATTCAGTCGGAGATCCTTTCTACTTTCCCAGTATACTCACCTTCGCTTCGCTGCGTAGCCAGGCGGGAACTTGGAATATTTTCTTTCAGACTCTATATACCGCTTTTAGGGGGAAATCTCAAAACAACTAATACTACACTGTGCATAAAACCAATTCCGTTGCGACTTGCGATGATTGGCACTAAGACCCATGCCGCGGGGAGCGAAAGAGAGGCGGGACTAAACGTCAATATGCACGCTGAAATTCAACCTCTTGCATCAACAGACGTTATTGATATTATGAAGCAGACTGATCAGGTAACGGTTGAATGCATGTCAATGGCGTGCCGTTGGAGGTACATTTTGCAAGCAAACTGTTCATCGCAAACATTACACCTTATATCAGATAGTGCTGAGATATGTTGAAGGTGTTTTCGTTGATATGTTTTGTAATATCTCCATGGCTCGGGAATTTGAACGTCCGCCTTTCCATATCCAAATCCGGCTGACCCAGACAGATGAAACAGAATAAGGATCTCTCATCGTTCTCCATAGATTCCCTGTCCTTCATCACAGATCGAATTGCAGCTGCCAGTCGGTTGTCTATAAGTGGATCAATTACCGCCGTCTTTGTATCTTACGTACTTCCATCCTGGACTGGCTCCACGGCAACATAATCCTTGGAAGAACATTTGTCTTAGGGAAGACGGCACGTATCACCTTCTGTGAAGAGAGAGTAAGAAGCCACAGAGTCAATAGCTTCTATCCGTCTATCCATCTCCTCCTCGAGTGTCGGTCGAGGCAAGGTGAGAAGGCTCTCAATCAGTCCTCTCTGTGGGGCGGGTACCACCTCTGAACATTTCTCTGCCTCGGCTATTATGACTCCAGACAGCTGGCGTTAGATTTCTCGCATCGGCTGCTCTCGGTCGTACTTTGCTTAGATCTGAGAAAGGAGCGCATCTCGTGCTCGTTGCCTAGCGCCCACTATCTCTTGTTTCAGTTTCTTGTACATCTCATATTCCACGGTTCCTTCGTGCTTTGATAGAGGACGTCCCATCCGTCGACCAAGCTCATCGCGCCGGCGAGCCAACTCAACGATGTCCGGCTGTTGATTGACGGATAATGATTATATAGTGGTCAGCCTACGGGCGATTTGGATCAATAATTCGGCTCATCCGGCAAGCGGCACGCATAATATCATCTTCTGGGTTAAGGCCGCGGATGATTGCTAGGAAATTTTTATTAATCCTTCTGCTAAGGTAATGGCGTAGAAAGATGCGAGTGTCAGCGGATTCATAATAATGTTGAGCAGTGAGTCGCTAATAGAGCCTAGCACATAATTAGTAACTCAGTGATCTCCCCAGCGCAGTGTGGATAAGTGTAACGCACCGCTGCTATCTAACGCCGTGCCAGCTCCGTAGCGCAAGCTATAGGGACGGGTGACCTACTGAAAGCCTATAATGGCCCCAATCTTCTTAACCCACGGCTCCAAGTCGAGTAGGGAAGAGGCTGGATAGGGGAGATGCCAATCCCTTATAGGGTCCGTTCCGATATTCGAAATATCGGGATATCGTCAAGCGCTGGGTCGAGGTGAAGTCGCAGTTGGTTGCATTCATCCCGGATCTGTAGTCGAGGGAGCTGGTTTACAGAAACTAGCATCCCCTAGCCATCAACCTCGGTCAAAAGCGCGGTCTGCGAAAAGAACGCCCAACAGGAACACGTGTGGACTAAGGACGAGCGAAGGGTTAAGATAATTTCAGGAAGAATATACGTGTTCCTAAGGGACTATTCAGACCTGGCGACAATAGAGCTATCAATGACTTACGATCCTTCGCACCCAGCCACTCTTTAGTGAATTCGAAGGTGAATTCGATCACAATGCGATAAGGGCCGCCCTAAGGGTCGCGGAGCAAGCTGACTTATATGTGACGATATCGGAGATTTAAGATAGCCTAAGGACGGTTTGTTGTGAGACCGGCAAGCTGCAAGAAGAGTCCCAGCTCAATACGATGTCGGCCATATCCAAATTTCTTCTTGGTTGTGCTAATGGTAGTCTCTACGACCTTTGTCAAGTCCGCCGTAGTGGCTTATCGCGTCCTTTGAAAGACAGCTTGTGCTTCTTAGTTAGTCGTCGGATCACCTAGACGATCATGCTAGGTTAGCTCTAAAACTGGTATTACGCGAAGTTGGATCAGATGCCAAGTCAAGCTATACCATGAGGGTACTCTCCATTACCACGACGGGTGAATATTTGAAAAGATGCGCTAAGTCGAGCTACCATATCGTAACCAATCATAAGACAAGCCGATAAGATTATCACCCGGAGGATCACCCGGAGGGAACGGCTTCTCCTTTTTCTACTCATTAGCAACGATTGATAAGGGTTTCATTTCAGCCAACTCGCCTTAACGGGGCCGATGGCGTCAGCCCCCTGCATAACATTTATCCAAAGCCTCTGTTCATCCCGATGAAACCTAGGCTATTGTGATCCTCCATCCAGGTGCTCTGTGCCAAGGCTTATATAGGCTTACGTCCCAGCCCCCGACCTCGGGGGATGGCTGATAATCCCAGCTCTTCGTCGTTCCTCCCCAGCTCGCCATTGAAATGTGACATCCCTTGATCTGACAATCTCGTCCGTGACTGGATTCCACACTTTGTAGATGTGACCATGCTCACCCTTATAACCAATGAGGTGAGCTCGGAAAGCACGAGCCTTTGATTTCTCCGACTAGACTCGGGTCTCCTTTAGTATAAACGTAAATGCAATTATCCCCATGGTCGGAGATGCTTTAAATTGACCTAGATCTCTAAATCCTAGGCCTTCAAGCCATTTGACAATTGTATCATGCCGGTTTTCAGGTTGACTAACCGGTTGTGAATATAAAATTGACGTTTCAACTCTAAACGGCCAAAGCGTTTCCTCTATATTTATCGTTTGTTAGGACTGGTTAATGTAGCCACCTATGCGTCCAGTAGCACTATTTGGTTTAGGCGTGTACGGCCGTCGATCCTCCCTAGCTTGCGACTACTTCCCTTGTGTAGCACGCTTGAGGACACGATTCTCCTTCACAACGGTGTTATACTGGGCCTTTTCATCAATCAAGGCGCTGGCGCCTTGCTGGGTCATCCTGTGATAATTCCTCAAATGGGTAACCATCTTCGACCTTGATATCCTGATCGTTTTGTTTTCGCATCCGCCTTGTATGCATGTCTGTTAGGCCCATTGAAGTCTGGAGGGTTCGGTGGAAGGTACTAACGTTGTTTCACTTTCTGGGAGGCGAACAGGTGATGGTGTAGTGCAGTGTGTGAATTGAAGGTCTTTTCGCTCTTGCAGGCCGGATACAGACAAGGACTCGGCCAGCGGTCGCTGTGCTTATCGACGATATGATTTTCAACAAGTACCCTCTGTTATATATAGAGTAGCACTTATACAGACGCGTAGAGAGCTCGTCTGTAGTGAGCTTGTCCTGCTCGTATTCCAGGCGTGCAATGGCAGCCAAAGTCTCCTTATACCGGGTGTTAGCATATCATCTGGGCCGTAAACGCGTCGTCGCTCAGGAAAGTGTGTTTCATAAAAGTAGTGTGTAGGTTGTTTATTTAGACTATCTAGTAGTAAATGGTGCACCTTTTATAGGTTACCTATGACCGCCTTCCTGCCAGAATTGGCAGGCTCATAGCCACATGTAACACAAGAAGCTCATATTCATCGACTTTACGGCTTACGCCGTGCTGCCATACGTTCAAGTTGTAGACTCTGTATCAGCGCCTGCAGACGGCCATAGATATCTACGATGCAATAGTCATCATCGATGCTGACTACGACTAAGAATGTACTACTGTCGCTCTGATCCCCACGTTGGCAACACTATCGACAACGGTGCGGGTTGCTTTTCTCCTCCTTGCCAAACGTCTGGATCGAGAGTGCGAATTTTAGCGCAATGTGGCAGTCGGAGTCCGTTGTCCTCTGGAATCCCTTCCTCTTCTAGTCTCTCGATAGTGCGAAGCTGCTTAGGATTCGCTGCTTGACGAAGCAGAGTCCAAAATTCTGCGTCGGACACTTGCTATAACACCTTATCATCCACAGACCCTACCTCTACCAGTTCGCCTATCACCCGGCCCGTCCGCTAACACATGTCGATATAGGCCGGACCTAACCAGACATCTTTGTCAGTAGTGATATATACGCGAGAATGAATCAGCGCTCTATAGGGATCGTCCAGAACCAGCAGACGGCGGGTCGCTATAGCACTAGGAAACGCCTTTAGTGAGCCGACAACCCTTCTAGCGTCTTCTATAGCAAGCTTACCGAAGCTAACGGCGTCACGTAAAGTATAGTCTAGGCGATCGGCATATAGTTAAGGCGATAGCACCTCTACTAAAGGGAACAGTTCTTCTTCGAAAACCTTCTAGTTAATCCTATATCTAGCGAGGATGTCCGGCAGCCGCGTCGTCTTAAGATACCGTGTCTTATATACCTCGTGATAGCTTCCTTCCCTAGGCTTAGAGAGGGCGCGATCGATGACGTGACTAAGGGTGGTATAAGAGATGTCATAGAGAAGAGCAGCGACTTGTTCTTCAATCGTGGCACCAACTCTTCGCACGAGTATAAATACACCGACCGAATGTTCGAGCCGTATGACTCGCGGTGTTAGGCCCAAGGATCTAGTGACTCTATGCTGGCAGATGCCTTGCAGTCGCTGTACCTCCGGGCTTTGAAGAAGCTATACGAGAACTGGCTCATGGACCAGTTCCTCTCCGTATATTTCATCTCGGATCAAGATGCTATGCTTCTCGATGAGTTGGTGTGTCTGGAGGACGCCGGCACTAGTAGGAGATGACATCTCTGTTGGACCAACATGTATTGACAGAAGCAACCGAAGTAGGATGATTGGGAAAAGTATGTGCGCGGTCGAGGAAGGACCGTGAGACAGGTTGAGGAATCGCGAGCGCCATTCAGTCATACAGCAAATGGGGGCAATGCTACGAGCGAATGGTATAAGCCTGGGATCTTATTGCAGCTTACTAGTCCTAATCGGGCGACCTGCAGCCACCAGCCTAGGCGCACTTTACGGGGGCATATATAACTTCGATAGGTCGCAGCCATTCTCACACGGCTTTGGCCACCAGTCGTGCTCGCCTTTGATATGTTTTGCCAAGGTACCATTGTGGGCAGAAGTTTTCTCGCAGCCTTCCTGAGGGCATTTCAAACGGGAGGAGATGCCTGGCACTTTCTTGTACTCTCAACTAAGAGCTTCGTTGCAGAAAGATTGGTGACGGTCCAATGATCCAGTAAGTGGAGTCTGAAACGAGCAGCCTGGCGTCTTTCGACAGCGGTATATGTAAGGGGTGGTGCATCAGGAGAAAGGGTGACTGTATGGATATGATACATATATATATCGACCCTTGGCCTTTCAGTCCCTTTCCTCGTTGCGGAACAGAAGGCATACAAAGGGGTGGGGTCATCATAAGACATCTAGAAAGACATAAAGAAAGACATTTAAAAAATATAGTAGAATCTTATTATAGCATCTTAGTTTTCCACACGAGGAGCTGCAAATGCTGATCACTGAAGGCTATGCAGCTCACGCTCGGCTGAACGGTAATTCGTTGTTGGTCGATTTTCGCCAGGTGACATGGACGACCCTATCCCGCCAGTGCCGGTATCCACGACCAGGTTCAACAACATCGAACGCCAAGAGACCTGGCTCTACCGGCGGCTCGGCTTTCATGCCCACTAGACACACCTGCCAGAGCGCTGGATAGTAACGCGCCAGACAACTCAAGTGCTTATGCAGCGGGTCCTTTCGGCTCTGTGTTCAACTAAACTGCCGCTAGTGATATGTGCGACAGTCGCTGGGACATCGGCTGGGAGTTTTTGATCACCTAAACACTTTTAAAGTGACAAACGAGCTGGTCCCGATATTTTCTATATCCCGTCCGTCTTCAATCCGGGACATTGCAGTTCCCTCGCTGTATTATCACGAAGGCATATCTCAGTTCGATCCAGAAACCTCAGTTGAATGGGAGAACAAGAGACATCAGTGTAGAGAGACGCGCCAGTAGCTCCTTTTGGAGATGGCCATCGAAGCTAAGAGACCACGGAGGGAGCAATCAGAAACAAATAAGCACATAGCTTTTCAGTTGAAGTGAAACGTACAATTTTCCTAAGTGTTGAAATGCCCGAAAGGATCGAAAGTAGACTCTTAACCCGCCGAGTGCAGTCTATTATACTGACCTTCTTCCTCCCTCAGCTGCACATCATCCGTCCTTGAAAACAACAGATCCTGCCCATCCAACAGAAACCTCCCCAAGAAATCCAAAGAAACCCAACAATACTTCTGCGGCGCACCCTTCAAGACCCCCTCAACAAGGGCCTTCTCCAAACTAACGGGCATCTTCAACCTCCACAGCGCGAGAATCTCATATCCGTACTTGGCTTCTTTCAACCCGGCATTGAACTCCGCATTGCCGATACCTCCGTCGTCGGGAACTTCTCCTGGGATTTTACCAGGAGAGACACGGGCAACGTATTCGATTCGTTTGATAGGGCTGGTGGTGTAGAACCATATGTGCTTGATGCTTGGCGGAAGGAGATAGCTGCGGTATTCGTGGTTTTTGGACCCTGAGGCTATGTTTTGCATGTGCTCTGGCTTTATGCTCATGAAGATGTCTGATGTTGATTTCGCCATTTTGATGGCGGTTTGATGGACTTGGACTTTTTCGAAGGGTATGGTGTGGATGTGTGTTGACGCGGGGTGCTTCCTCATGCAGTTGTAAAGGAGTTGGGGTGTGGATGCCGCCAGCTGTATGAGTTGATCATTTTTATCAAACCCTTGATGAGTTGTCCCAACGCCGTAGCAAATAATGATATACAATTTTCATAGAGATAGGCATCACGATAGGTCCATAGGTTGAGAAAGTACAGTCTGTGTACAAGGAATAATGTCTTAGGTACGCCAATTCCCCCAAACAAGAAAATGAATGGGTAATTACAAGAATGTCCAAAGAGAGCGAATATAGAAACTCCGAAAAAGAAAAAAGCAAGACTAGAGATGGAAAGACCAGTTCGCCATTCATGCGCAAAGCAAAGAGTCTATGAAGAGGCAGCCCACTCGACGACCTCCAGAGCGAACATAACAAGCACGAGGGTCGAGGGGAGGATCCTGGAAAGAAGAAAAAGCCATGTTAGCAATGATCAATGATTGAGATCGACGACCGAGGCTGTCTGTTCTCGGTAAATAGGACGAATAAAGACTTACCAGACAACATAACTCTGGAACAAGAGTTTCGACATAGCACCAACATAGACGTTATTGATCTGACAGATCTGCGCCAGCTGCAATGCGGACGGCGCACCCGTAAGCAGGAAGCAGACAATGATGAAAATCGGATCATCGAGGATACTAATAGGCACAAACTTGGCCATCAGCGCCAAAATCGGCGCCATGATAAGAGTCGGAAGAAGCATGCGTGCAACCAGTGAAGCGATGATAAGCTTGCGTTCGTCGCGCGGATGTTCCACATCCGCCAGCGCCTCTTCGGGGATTGTATTGCGCGCGAGGTTCGCGCCGAGCACAACCAGGATCAGCGGAACGGCGACCTGTCCGTTCTGCTCGATCGCGCGGGTGACTGAGTTGCGAACGAAGGTGCCGTCGTCGAAGAAGAGACGCTGGAGCGTTGGAACCGAGGCGACGATGATTGATACTAGCATTGCCCACAGCGGTGGGTTCATGAAGTCCCATAAGCCATGGAGGAAGCGGCGCAGTCCGAGACTGGCTGATGCTAGGCCCTTTTGGATCTTTGGTGGGAGGCGTGCGTGGAGGGCGTTGGTTTTCTTTTCTCGCCACTGGCTCAGGCGGTCTCGCGATCTGCGCAGAGATGCTTTGTAGCGCTGGAACCACGTTTTCTCGGCTTCTTGAGCTTCGCGCGCGGTGATTTCGACATCTGGGAATTGGAGGATGTCGCCTTGGGAGCTTTGACGGGGGAGGAATGGCCCGGTGGGTGGTGGTCCAATCACTGACGGTGTATCTGAGTCGTCGTCTGAGTGGGCGGAGGACAGCTTCGAGTAGGAATAAGCTCGTGTTGACACGGGTGTTTGGTCGCCAGATGGGAACCGGCGGTCGGCGTGTGTAGCGTGGGCATGGGGTACATCGTCTGAGCT
The DNA here is from genome assembly GCA_911456345.1 of Penicillium egyptiacum. Lineage (NCBI taxonomy): Eukaryota > Fungi > Ascomycota > Eurotiomycetes > Eurotiales > Aspergillaceae > Penicillium > Penicillium egyptiacum. Next base: position 243,017 of record CAJVRC010000903.1, read on the forward strand.
GCGTGTTCTGACAAGGGGTTCGTCCGGATCTGTCTGGTCCGGGTTGTCGCTATACCGCGCCTGGCCCTGCTCGATCACTGATTGGCCACTCTCGTCGCGCTCCGCCTCCTCGAGGTATCGGTCCTTAGGCGCTAAGAGAATGTGGTATCCCCAACTCCAGCGCACGAGCTGACCTAGCTGCTGAAAGATAAGCAGGTATAGAATGCCGCGTGCGGCGACTTCGTCATCGTTGTCGTTTGGGAGCCGGTCCCAGTGGAGGCCTTTGAGGGTTTGCGAAAGCGACATGACGAGAGAGATCGGGAGAGAGTTTGAATTGCCAAAGACCTGCAGAGAAGGGGTCGTTAGAATTAGATATTCGACTCTCTCAAATGACAGGGCCATCACATACCGCCATGGCAGCCACGAAATTCGACTGCCGCTTCTTGAAGCGGCAACATTTTGCGACAACGAATGAACAGACGTATGAGACGAAGGTCTGGACAATAAAAATAACCGGGATGATAGCCAGGTCCGTCAGCTTCTCCGCGGTCAATTGTGAGCCCAATTTGGTAAAAACTGTTGACAAAATCAGCTATGTCATGGAAATATCTCGTGGCGCGAGTATAGAGTAATCCATACTGAGGCAAGGGGTGAACAGAGTCACATTGAGGTTTGCCACCAGCTTCTGTGCATCGGCATCAAACATGCCCTGGCGGGCGGCAATGTAACCAGGGAGGCTGACGCAGACGACTTCCAGCACAGCTGAGAAGACGAGCAGCACTAACTGAAAGAATGGGGGATGACTTTCATGGCCGCCTATGAAGAAGCTGTTGACGCCCATTGGAGCCTGGGCAATAGCATTGACATTTTGAAATGATCGGGGTGAGTTAAAGATGGCCATCAAGAGAGGGATTGTAGATGGGAACAGGAACAAGTGAAGAAGTTAAAAAGGAGAGAATTCGCCTTGGTTTAGAGTATCTTGGCATCTGGGCAGTTTCGCCCACGTTGATAGCTCTTTGGTGGACATTGGCTGACTTGCCTTTTCACTGCATTAACCTGCATTCATTGCATTGGATGAATCAATGCTTGTAATTTAAACTTCTCTTTTCTCATTTATATTATTTTGCTACATAACATATGTAGTGCGTCTTGTCCAACGTGTACAAAGTAGTAGCCCTGGAGAGTAACTTGGCCGCAATCAGCGATGACGGCATTTGGGAGGCGATAGCATCACGCCAAGAGGTCTGTGCTGATCCAAATTAGGAAATATGCATCCTATAGTTCTTAAATAATAGTTGATAGATCGAAGGGAAAAAGAAAGTAATGTGATTAAACTAAATGCTCAGGACTGGTATAGTACAACAAACAAACCTACAAAAAACATGTAGGCCAAGATATTCGCAAGCCACTGCTGTCGGCTGTGCACCGGGCTGTGCAACATCATGCATTTTACGTCTCACCCACAAAGCCCAACTTCTCCCCTACCTTGATGCGCTGGCCCTTCTCAATACTCCAAGTCCACCCATCACTTGAGGCATCTTCGGGCCAGCCGGAATCAACGGACTTGCGAGTTCCAAGCGGTGCCTCGAACACAAGGACAATCGAACTGCCAAGTTGGAACCCGCCCATTTCCTCTCCACGTTGCAGTGGATGTCCATTAAGTGTCCGGCTGGCGTGGCGATATGTCGCCTCCACAAAGCCAGGATATTGCTCACCGCGCTTAGAGGCCAAGGCCGCTGCCAAGTCCGCAGCGGTATCAGTCAACAGACTGTTCGTGCGCAACTCCGAGTCAAAATTGATTTTAATGGAGCCTACATTGGTAGCGCCGACCGGCGTGTAACTGAAGAAACCCCACCGCCATCGGCCAAGGAGTGCAACTCGCTCGTTGAGGGTGAATAAACCGGGTAGATGCTTCTGCAAGTAAGGTGAAACCGAGTATAACTCGCCAGCAAAGTGGCGGCGGCTCTCGACCACCCAGGGCGCGGGGGAGTGGAAACGATGGTAGTCACCGGGTGCTAAGTAGATCACAACGTAGAACAAGGCATGGTTGGCTGCCGTTTTGGGCGCGTACCAGGGTGTCCCATCGCCACGAGCCAGGTCCTCTTGCACCTGGATTTCCGAGGTTGACTTGGATGCGGTTGAAGCATCCAATGAAGCACGTCGTTTGGGAGCATCGGATTCTCCCGAAAGAAGGCTCGGGAGAGTGTAGGAAATCCCGTTCATGCGCGCAAACTCTTCATGTGCAGCCATGTTCTCAACATCCTTTTGAGTTTCTTTCCGGCCCTGGTCCGTGAGCCGCTTGGTGTGGTCGGCGTTCGCAGGCGTGGCTGATCCTAGCAGGGCGTCCAGACTGTAGGTCATTCCCTTTACCTGCTCAACCTCGCCCCGCTCAATCATTCCAAATTGTAAGATTCGGCCGTCGGAGGGAGCCAGAAGAGCACGAGGGTCGGGGTCCAATGGTCGAACGCCAGGCTTCAGCTTACGGTAGAAGAATGCCGCCAAATTCGGGTAGGTGTGCAGGTCGGGCTCGGCAACCTCCTCTAGGTTGACGCCAAAGGCCCATGAATAGAGTTTGAATCCAGGAACGCGGAGGTAGTAAGGAAGTTCGATTTCGTTGAACCGACCCCATAGACGCGACATGGCCTTCAGGGGCAGGGTGGACATGATCTGAACATGCCATGGGCCTGACAGGCTAATCCTCGGGCGAGGAGGTGGTCGTTTGCCATCTTCCCATTCATCGCCGGCTGCAGCGCGAGCCAGGCGATCCCGTTCCGCACGTTGTGATTTGTAGAAAGATAGCAACCCTAGCAAACCGATTCCGAGTCCGACCGGGATGGGATACCATTCGACTTTGGTATTGCGCAGAGCGAAACCTAGCCTTGAGCCAAATCCTCCTCTGTTGTTTTCGGAGTTATTGTCCTTGTGATATTGTCTCCACGATTTAGACGAAAAATGCCGGAGGCTGGCTTTATGACGGGCCGTGGCCCGGAACGAAAGAACCTCCATCGACGCAGCCCCGATCCGAGGGGCAATCGGAGGGCAATGAAGGAGAGGCAAGGAAGTAAAAAGGCGCTTGGCCATAATGTTTAATCCATCGGCCTAGAGCGCTAAAATCGACGCCTAAGCCCAGAGCGTTTTTTTCCGAAATGGGGAAACATGTTGTTGCCGATTGACCGCCCGGCAGAATTGCACGTGGAGATGCAATGGACGGAGTGTGTTTCTCTTGATATCTACCCATTTCATTATAAATGAGCGTCTCTGCGAATCTGACTCTTTGCATCTTCTGTCATCTTACATCGATCGTTCTACTTCCTTCCTAGCTGTTATATAGAGTCCCACAGAGGACATTACGACATCAACATCACTTATCGGTCTATTGATGCCAGATATCAGTAACTGGATCAGCTCTATATCGGAATTTTAGCTTACGAACAACTACAGTTCTGAAGGAATGGCAACAGTATCATCATCCCAGCCCATGGTAGATGGAGACACACCGAGCACGATCACTCTTCACATACTCTGCCAGTCTCTACCCCCTCCAAGTCGGCTTACACTCGAGAATGTTCCACTCTCCTCCACAATCGCACAGCTCAAGGGCCGGATCGAACAGTCCTTTCCGAACAATCCTCAAGCGTCGCAACAGAGGCTCATCTACCGAGGGAAACCCCTAACTGTCGATGACGCAACACTCAGAGCAGTAGTCTCATCTATGGAAGTAAGTAACTTGTTCCTAACCCGCGCCATATGACCTTTCGTCCTAACTGAACGGCATCTCTTTTCCAGAGAGGCACTGATAGTATGCACCTTGTGTTGCCACCTGAACCAACACACACAGAAGCACCTCCTGTCTCCAAGATGCGGCAAGAGTCGTCTCTCAGGAACTCTGCTCGAGCTTCCACTTCCTCTTCCACATGGCTGGATCACTCCAATTCGGATAATTCGGTGACCGCATCCAGTGTGCCATCGTACTCTAGCATTCCCAGGACAATCGGTGCCACTCCAGCTTCTCCGCACATCACAATCAATCAATATGTCAACACCTCTTCACCTAACCGACACTCAGCAACTACAAATGCATCAGAAGCCGATGATGCAGATTTCTCCCAGCGTGTTCTCACTTTACGACGTCACATCGAGGAGATTGAGGGACAACTGAACCGACGTACAATGCCATCCATAGGGAATATTATTCATATACGGAACCAGCTTCTTGAAATTCAAGATGCACGACCCGCAAGACAACTTCCTCTACCTGGTGTTGTGGATTTGGTTGGCCGTATTCTTGATGCTCAACAACGCGCTCGTCTAATGGAACGTATGCAGCAACAGCAGTCGCAGGCAAGCGTTCCAGCTCAGGCCCCGATTACCCAAAATGTTTCAAACACATTCGCACCAGACTCCATCCAACTCTTCATGCTGACCTCGCCAACGGGAGATAATCATCTCGTGAGACAACCCTGGGTAACCCACCCCAGTACGCAGCGGGTGGGCTCGCCCAATATAGTCCCCGCCAACGAGTCGGGCGCGCCTCAAGCACCTCAAGCACCCAACCAAAACGCAGCGGTGGTCCAGAACGCCCTTCGCCAAGCAATGCTCAACCAGCAGCGGCGAGGCAACAACGTCGAGCACGCCGGTCTGGCACGGCACATCCGCCGCATCTGGCTGTTCACTCGTTTGTGGCTCTTCTGCTACCTCACCAGCGCCCCTGGCACCTGGAGACGTTACATATTTGTAGGCATTGCCTTGCTTGTCACATTTTTTTCAGAGACCAGTATCCCGCGCCAGTTTGCGACTTCGATTGTTAATCCCATCCAACGCCATCTCGAGGGCCTAACCCATGCCGGTGGCCCAGCAGATCGAGCCACTCAAACTGGAGCCAACGACGCTACTGCGGGGTTCGATATTTGGGACCAGATGCGCCGCGCGGAGCGAGCACTTGTATTTCTTTTTGCCAGTCTAGTTCCCGGTCTTGGTGAGCGGCATGTCCAGGCTCGCACTGCGGCAGACCAAGCTTTCTTGGCTGAGCAGGAGCGTCAGGCGCGGGAACGTCAAGAGCAGGGGCAGGTACGGGAGCGTGAGCGCCAGGAGCAGGAACGGGCTCAAGCTGGTGTGGCAGAGGGCGCGGGGAATGCAGGTACTGAATAGGAGGAGGCCTCTGCCGCGCATGCACAGTTTGGACAGGGTCCAGCAGAGAACTGATCTATACATGAAGGTATTTGCTTTTCATATCATCTCTATATTAGCGGTAGCGTCTATCATCTAGTTTCTATAGTTGAATTTAAAGTGGACCAAAATGATATCCAAACCAATTTCCTCCATAAATTGAAGTTAGCAAGGCGATCAAACCCTTGTTCAAGTCAATTGTCCATATCACTTTGGACTAGATGCTCCTATTATGTACATCACATATATAGTTCTAGGCGGCTAGCAAGAAATCGTGTTTTTATGTATATGTTGCCTTCTCTTATACCGCTAGCACAAGCTCGTTGAGAACAAGAGCCATCCCGCGAGGCACCAGGTAAGCATTGCAGTGGTAGGCCATGATAGCACGACTTGCCGGTTTGTAGTCATCGCCTGAGACCATCAGTACTTAGTCCTCGTTATATTGATCACAAGCCATGGCCAGTATAATTCCGTAGATCATCAGCTCACAACTTCGTGACAGCTACATTCGCAGGTAGCTCCGAAGGTGGAGCCATAGGACCCGTATTAAAGGCTTCTTCGCCATCAAAGTGCCTGCCGGAGTCTATATTAATATCCTCGCTCCACACGAAAGGTAGAGGAAAAAGAAAGGAATGCACTCACCATCCGCGCTCAGCACCGCCACTCAAAAAGCTACAATCCCCATTCGCAACACAATCCCACCCACCGCCAACACCACGCCCATTCCTCCACTGCGGCGGGGATCCCGACGCACGAATGAACGTCGTACCTTCAGCAAGCGGCTTCTCACTCGAACTTTGTTCGTGATCACCGCTCTGTACAGCACTACTAGTGGAAGACCCCCTCCTCTTAAATGTACTCAAACCAGCCGTGAAAACATTAAAGTCTTCTTCGGAACTATCATCCGGCATGCGGCCCGTAAGAGCTCGTCCCATGGCAATGAGCGGCGCAGCATGCGCGCAGATAAGGACAGACTTGCTGGTTCTTTGGTCTGGTGGTAGCTCTGCTTCGAGGGCGGAGACTTCTGAGTCGATGTCGGCGATTATGCCTTCCAGCGCTGTCGCTACGCGGTTGTGGAGCTGCGCGATTGTCTCGCCACGTCTTGAGGGGATGAGTAGGGGTTTGTAGGCTTGGCTGGCTTCTGTAAGGAGGGTTGGGAAGTGGGTGGACATTATTTCGGGGGTTGGGTGGGCCGGGTGGTCGAAGAAGTCTGTTGCGCCGAACCATTCTCTAGATTCTAATTAGCTTTCATGGTAATAAGGTCCTTGCAAAGTCTTCTTTTGTTCGGGATAAAGGGGAAACGGTGGGGTTTGAGAAGGCAGGAAGTTTAAGTATAAAGAAACGGTATACTACTTACCCTAATCCATTCTCAATTCGTACATCCAGGTCCGCATGCCGATCAATTGGCCCAATCTGACCATTTTGCTGGCTACTTCCAGACCCGGCTGATAATCTCTTCAGCTCTTCAACAGATGGCTGGATTGTTTGGAGGCAGCGGTAAAAGGGACTCGAGTAGACACGGGACGGCTTGGGGTGAAATTCGGCGCCAGCAATATATTCCGCCAGCTCAAGTGACTGGCGCACGCCGTGCGAGGTCAGCGCGGGGTCTGCTGGATTTCCTGTCGGCGTGGGGAATTGGGCCCTGTATGTGCCCGTGCGGAAGTCAATGGTCCAGCTGAGGCGGTGCTGCTATGGTTAGGTCTACAAGCTCACAGCGACGAATGTATAGAGTACTCACCCCATGACGGGTCAGATATATCGTGTCCAAAGGCATGGCGTATGAACGCTTGAGTTGTTCAGCTACGCAACTGGTACTGCGTTGTTGCGGGGGAAAGGCAGAATACAGATGCGCCGAGGGCGGTGAAAGGATACCTCGGACCGGGTTGGGCTACAATGGAAGCAGAAAAAGGAGAATGGTACAAACATTGCAGACCGGAATATTCTAGCATTGATATACGAGCGAACCATGTACTCTGCAAACCATCAAAAGTGCGGAACAGAGGGTATTTTGTTCACAGCTACAAAGTCCAGATTACATTCCAGGGTCCAGCCCAATACAACCAACGCCATGCATAACCAGTCAAAGCAAGAACTTTTTCTCAATTCTTTTTTAGGACGACTCCATCTAGTAGAAGAAGCCGAGGAGCTTGCCAGCAACGTGCTTGCGGCGAGCCTCCTCGTGGTCCATGATACCAGCGGAGGTAGTCAGGACAACGTAACCGAACTGACGGGAGGGAAGGAGCTGGGTAGCCCACTTCTCGAGGTCACGGAGCTGGACGGGGTAGCGGGGGTTGATGACACCACACTTGTTGAGACTGGAAATATGAAGTTAGCTTCACGTTCTATTAAGAACCATGGAGGTAATTGTGGATACGTACCGGCCGTTGAGCTGGATGACAATCTTGCCGGAGCGGTGGTCATCGACCTCCTCGAACTCGCCGATGTAGCCTGAGAAAGAAAAGAGTCAGCATGTTGTGAAGATTTAAAAGTCGTCAAATACTGAAAAAGCCATAACAGCGCTTTGGAAACGTGTAAGATCTTCGCAAATTGATATATCGGACACTTAAAAGGCAGACGTCGTAGGTTGTTTGAGACCGGCCGCCTAGTTATCAGCCCGAATGGGTGAGACAAATATGCTCAAGACAGGAAATAGAAAAAAGCGATGCAAGAGGAAATGCAACAAAGGTGTAATTATCAAAAGAAATTTTCAAAATCCACGTACCGTGCTTCTGCATGACAGAAAGGAACTTGACGATGACCTTGGAGGAAGGACGGATGAGAACCTGGCGCTTGCCAGCCTTCTCGGCGTTGTTCATGGCGTTAAGCGCATCGTTGAGGACGGAGGTCTTGACCATTTTGGCGGTTTAGTAGAATCGAGATTCTCAAATCGTAACGTTTGAAGTAAAGATTGTGAGGTATCTGTTCGATGAAGGCGGTTGAAGTCAGCCACCACTAGTCTTCGAGCGCAAAGAGTGCCCCTTTTTTGCATTGCAAGGAGTTCTTAGCCCGTGACGAGTTGGGAGATGCGTATCATCTTGGCTTCCTGGATCGCGATTCCTGAGAATTATCTATAATTCAAATATGGAAGCAATCTAGACAAGATGATTGCATCCCCAGACTAGCTGAGAGGCTGTTTTTGGGGAGGGCATAACACATACCTCGAGAGATGGTCGTCGATGGATGAAGCGGAAGAATTCGACGATCGGTGAAAGTTTGGTTTTCGGGTGGTGCGCGGGTAGGGTTGTGACGCGAGGTAGCCCTTATCAAGTAAGTCACGTGATGATAAAGATAGCTATACTGCCCAGGCCAGGTGGTGCCTTCCAAGGTTATCTATGTGGGTAACCTTGGAAGGCATCACTATTTTCTACAGAATTATGTACATAGTTACCTACAAGGTACAAAGTAGCTGACCTCTAGGGCCGTATCTACACCATACTAAGTATGGCCGCAAAACAAAGAGAGCGCAAAAGGTAAAAACGAAAAGTCACCTTTAAAACTTCAAAGATAATCATACAAGCATCTTTTACTTCAACTACTACTAACTCGTCGGCACATCATTCACTTATTCCATCCGTGGGCAAGGCTCAGATGGGTGGTTCTATACATGGTCTCCAGCGTGATAGCATGGTTCTGGGCAAATATCGGCGTATACGAGGAAGGGAGACGAAATCAGGGACAGCTTTTTCATGACAATGACTCTTTTCTGGAGGGGGTGACATGAGGTGGAGGGATACATGAATGGTGAGCAAAGTAGAAGGGGAGGGGATACATGAATTCTTGGGCTACATGAGTCGCAATGCTATAAGATGCGAGGAAGGGGGTCTTGTCTAATTAAAAACAACATAGAAGGGGGATTGGGAAAGGTGAAAAGGGTTGTATCAAGAAGAAAAAGGAAACTCAGACAGGGCCATACAGGAATTGGGAAGGGTAACTCATTCGAACATGCGTCATCAGGGAATTGAGTACCAGCAAAGGTTTTGGAGGAACGGAGTTCGTGACCAAATGGAGCGATTGGGGGGGGATCCTGTGCTGGGAAATAAAGGGGAGAGGGATTTGAAGCTATCACCCAAGCGCTCGGGTTCGACAACGTCGAGAACGGGACAGCTACCCTGTACACATCAGGAGCACCAATGCGGTGCGGGCTCAAGCAGCCCTAGGACCTGTGGCATTGAGGCCAACAGGGCCGACGTGAGTGGCAGATGCTTTGGGCGACGGAATCAGACTAGAAGCACTGGGAATGAACCACGTAAGGCATAGTGACCGTCTTACGACATACCAGCACCCATGTTGATCTGGCGCTTGACCTGCTCACGGGTCCAGCGGGCAGTCTCAATTGTGCGCTCGCTGTACTGTCTGGTTGTGCGGGTCTCTCTCACGAGAGCGGTGACCCAGTCGTTGCGGAAGTAGGCAGCGAGCTCGCCGTTGGGGAAGGCATCAGCAAGATCACTAGTGAATAGTTAGTATAGGAGATCGAAACTAGAAGCGGCTAAGACATACCCAATAACACCCATGGAAGACCGCATCAGACCTTCGCTGCGGTTGCTCTCCTGGGAAATAATGTGAAGAAGCTGGAAGATAGACTCGATGAAAGGCTGGAGTTGGGTGACTGCGATCTAATTAGCATGCTGAGATCGGATCTATGCGGAGAGTAAAGAGCAACGTACTCGAAGCAGTGCCCTTGTAGGACAGAAGAATACCACCCCAAGCATCCATGATGCCTTCACGGAGAGAAACAATGTAATCCACCATCTCGTATGGGAGGTCGGGGCTGGTGGTAACGCTGGAGGCTTGCTGGAGAACCTGGCCAACGACCGCCAAGTACGTATCAAAGTTAGTTCCGATGGCCTGGGCGATATCGCCGAAGGTCTCAAGAATAGCAGGTTTGAGCTGGTTGGTGGAAGTCTGTTTGAAATTAATATTGGACATCAACCACGCTATATCTGAGAGAAACAATCTCACCTGGAGAGTCTTGAGTAGGAGGTTCATGAAGGTGTCGCAGTAAGGCTGGACCTTGTCGTTCAAAGCACGAGCAATGTCACTGACCAAGCCGATGGCCATAGAGCAGAGACCAGGCTCTTCCTGGTTGCCCAGCGCGTTATACAGGAATGGGCTGAATGACTCCATGTACTTGATGAAATCATCCTCAAGAGCACTAGCAATAGCACCAACAGTGGCAAAGACAACATCCGGCACGCTCGACTTGGCGCCAACGGTAGTTAGGACCTGAAGGAGCACGCTCATAATACGGTCAGCCTGAGGCTTGATCTCGCCCTCGAAGCGCTGGACGATGGCCAGAATGACACTAATCAAGCTAGTCTGCATCTCCTCGAGGAGAATACGGTCCTCGGCGCTAACGACCTGCTGCTGCATGGGAATAGTGTGCTCAAGACGCCGGATAATAACATCTGAGAGGGTTGCAACCATGGGCAGGCTGTCATTGGCAGAGTTCATAACAAAGGAGTTGAGCACCTCATATCCAGCGGTACGGAGCTGGTTATCGGCGTCTTGTCTGTACGGTCGTTAGATAAAAGTAATCAAAATGATATCATTCAGGGAAACATACCGCTCGGTCACGGTCAGTAGGGACTTCACACTGTCCTCAAAGTGCTTTGACAGAGGGTTGGTCTGCGAGCCATCGTCGCCGGCGAATCGGTCTGCGACGTTCATAAGAGCCCAGCAGCAGGAGCTGGCAATCTTGGGGGAGCTGGCGAGGCCGTTGAACAGACACGAGATAAGCGGCTGAAGGTGGACCTCGGGGTCGAGAACCTCGGGGCAGCAATCGCACACGCGACCCAGGGCGTAGGCAGTGGAGTCCCGGACGGAGATGGAGCTATCCTCCATCATGCCAAGCAAAACAGACAAGGCCTGTTTGATCAGGGGCTCCAGAACACTGGGTTCGGGGCCTTCCATGATAGCGCCGAAAGCAGCGACAGCGGCATCACGACGGTGCCAGTCCTCGTTGCGGATGTTCTCCTCGACAAAAGTCACGACGGGCTGAATGACATCGCCCTGCACACACTGGGCGTAAAGCTGCATAGCCTGGTAGGCAGCGCGGGAAACATTGTACTCATCATCACCAGCATCTTCGTCCTGTCGGCACATAGATTGCAGCAAGACGGGAACAACCTCGCGGGTAGCGACGCGAGCAAATCCGAAGAAAGGTCGAGCCTCGACACCCTCTTGCTGAGCCTATAAGAAACATAACATCAGCACATGGTCAAAGCTACTCGGTCTCGTGCGTCTGGAACATACCTCAACGTTGTCATCCTCAATAGCAATCTCCTCCTCGCAAACAGTACACCAGAACTCAATAGCCAGCTTGGCGACTTCCTCCTCCTCGCTCTTCATGCCCATGATGCTCAGGCCAAACAGAGCCTTCTCCATGTAGAATCGCATCTTGTCGTAGTAGGATCCCATGATGCGGTTCAAGCAGCCGAATGCAGCAGCCTGCACACGGACCTCATCGGCCTGGGTGGCCTCGCAGACGACCTGCATAATGTAGTTGCGTTCTCCCTCGTTGTCCATGTTGGTTCGCACGAAATCCACGGCATCACTGAGAGCGGCGATAGCAGCGTAACGGACATCCATGTTCGGCTCCTCGCGCCGAGCACCCTGGACGACCGCAGTAAGGATAGCATTGGAGTGTTGTGTCAAGCTGGCGCGAAGATCGGGATCTTGGGACTCGCAGATGTAACCGATGGCAGTGAGAGAGGACTGCTTCAATGCGTCGTTTCCACTGGCGACATTTTGGACAAGAATGCCCATCAAGTCGGCCCACTCACCACGCGGCAACTCGATGGCGGCGATGGAAACAATAAGTGTGGCGGCGGCATTTCCAGCGCGAGCATCGGGTGAATGCAGGGTCTTGAGCGCAAGCTGTTTGACCTGTGTCTTGGTCTCGGCGTTGATTGTCTGGGCCCATCGGAGCTGCACCTCGCGCAGCTTGGCTTGATCCCGGAAAGTGAAAGCGTTCTTCAAAGCGATACCGGCAGCGACACGGATGTGAGCGGGGCTGCTCTCGTTAGCGAGCTCCTGGCCGAGGGTAATGAGGTAGGCGGCCTATCGGCGACAGAAGTATCAGCGTTCGGGATCCTAGGGAAATCTTTCATGACTCGTGGCAGGACGAAGGGGGGTTAAAGGAGAGACACGTACGAAGTCAACCTCCGCAGCCTGGGCGAGTTGCTGTTCGGCATTGCTACGCACAGCCGCGTCTGGCGCGAGGGTACTCTGCAACACCTGACGGGCGTCCATGATGTGCAAAGAAATGAAAGATGTGGGGTGGAAAGAGAAAAAAGAAGGAAAAAAGAGGTGGAGAAAGGATTAGAAAAAAAGACTTTGAAACCCCTCTGGACCCGGATCAATCAAAGGGTTCGACACTCGGTGATCACCACGGTAGAAGCAGTGGTGGAAAGAGGATTTCCTGTGGAAGAGGTGGGAGAAGGGACGGGTGTTTTTGTGGATATGACGAGGCGGCATGCACTAGGTCTTTCCGCGACAAGAGGCAGAGAGAGGAAAAGGTGCCTTGAGTGCACGCCCAGATTTCAACACACAATAGTTAGGTGGGAAATTCTGAGAAGATGGGAATAGCTGTAGAAGTGCAAGATATGTGAAGAGACTAAAACAAAGATTCGAAGCAAGAAAGACCACAATGGGTGAGGTTCTACGGGGGTCGCCCTCTGATTGGCGGGGTTAGTCAGGTACACGTGATTTCCAAAGTCTCTGCCTCTGTAGACCTCCCTTGCTCGGTCAAGGACTTTTTACTACAAAGGAGTGATAGATCTGAGAACATGCTCCTATTTAATGAGCTCGATTTTAAAAAATTTACCACTGTGTACCTCTTTCTCGCTGCACCTTTGCAGCTCGGGGACCGCAAATATTGAGTGTCAAGGCAATGCAAATTGCGCGCCTGTTGAATCTCCATCGGATTTCCGACTGTGAAAGTCTCAACTGTATCGAGACTTAACTATGTACGCAAATCGTTAAACTCCTCTGTATGGTTTATGTTTGTACCACACCATGGATGTTCTACTCCGTGCTATTACTCATTACCCTTTTATGACCTTGAAAGAAAAAGAGGAAATATATAAACGGAGACAACCAAAAAAGTAGAATCCCAGCGTTCTCACATTAAAATCCCGTATATCACCCCGAGCCAGATGAATCAGATTAATATTAGAGTCCTACATTGTCAAGGACATCACATACGCCCACTAAAAAACAACAAATACTATCCACTATTCCTCGTCTGGGTTCCAAGGTTGGTCTTCTTCCATCTCTCTCCCCCTCTCTTCCCCAGTGAACAGCTCAAATCAAAACATGCCCCCTTTTCACCATTCCTGAAATTGATATAAATGAGCCTAATCGGCCTACAGGGGATATAAGCCGCTATCTGTAAATCTATAAAGGGTTTGGTAGACATATAACTATGTAAGTCATGAAATTAGCCAATAATGGGCATAAGAAGGGCCACCTCATTGGGGCGCAAAAATAGCGAGATTCTGTATACAAAATGTAGAATATTAGTCTTTTCAGACTTTTATTCATGAGATATATCTCAATAACGGTGAGTTAAGGAAATTTTCACATTTAGATGGTTCGGCTTATTGCTAAGATATCGCTAAAGCCACAAGTTATCGATCATTTCTAGAACATTTGGTTCTATTCTTCCTTCAAATTTTCGCGTATAATGTGATATGTCCAAAACTTTTCCACCAATACGCTGGCTGCCACATTAAGGCAATAGCGCGAGAAATTCGGAGTAAGGTTGTCCGTTGCTCCGCTTCCCCCGGTCCCTTTTTAGCCGGTGAATGGCGATGATCACTTTTGTGCCCAGGTGCACAAGCTTACTTTCCCCATGGGGTTTCCTCTCTAGCCGAGAACACGTGGTTTTCTTATGGCTTCGTTCGTCATACCCCACCCTTTGACCATGAAGGCGCTCGAGTTCCCAAGCAATAGGTCTCTTGGCGTCGTAGACCTTTTCATCTGCGCTGTTTGTCGATATTGCAAGCATAGCCGTTAGACTTGAGAGACTTTCAATGCCACCCCCTTCGAGCCATATCGAGAGCGAGGCCAATGGCCAAGAGCCGCAGGATGCATCCAAGTTCCACGAGGATCTACCTGCTTGCCAGCTTTGCCGGAAAAAAAAATCGCGCTGCAGCCGGACCCAACCTTGTGTAGAATGCACCCGCTCCGGCGCCGAGTGCGTCTATGATGAGCGTCGCATGAAGCCTGGCCTCCGGACTGGCGCAATGGACCAACTTTATCGCCGCATTGAAACACTCGAGAACATGTTCCTCGGTCAGGAATTACTCTGGCAACATATGTGGAGGACGATGTATCCGAACGGGGCTCTATTAGCATCTAACGAGCCAGCTGCCAATATTGAAGATCTGGCTCGGCGACGAGATGAGCTCAAGTCCGCTTTGCTTCGCACATTATCGTCAGTAGATCAGAAGGACGAGGGACAAGTCCAAGCGAGTTCCGAGTCAGCTCTGCGTCCAACAAAAAGACGACGCACGGCGACTACTACACCCTTTGTCCCAGTCAGCATGGATGGCGACACCGACGGTCTTCTTTCGACCGAGATCATGACGGAGTTAGTGAGCTTCTACTTTGTCAATATACACCCTTGGATACCGATTCTCCACGTGACAAGGTTTTGGGAGCGCATGCAATCTCCAGATGAGCGTCCTCGTATTTCCTGCATCCTTCACGCAATCATCGCTGTATGTGTACGTTTCTCTAAGAGCAAAGAATTGCGCGACGCAGAGACGAAGGCATCTGTCGCTGAGCAGAGCAGAAAAAGGGTTATACTGGCCAGCACCGATTGTTACTCGGTCGAGAACTTGCAGGCATTGATAATCATTGCATTTGAAACAGTGAGCCGCATAAAAAGACCAGATCATTCGGTCCCTCTAGTCAACTAATTCCTCCCATTTTGCAGATTGAACGAGGACGCGGACCTTCGTCATGGTCTATCGTCGGCAGTGCTATCGGCGCGGTAAATCAACTTCAACTCGGCGTCGAGGAAGAGGTTTTATACCGTCCAACCAATTCGGGTGAGTCGTTGATTCGGCGTATGGTTTTCCTGCCTCCGTCGAGGTCTTGGAGCGAAGCAGAGGAGCGTCGGCGAATCTTTTGGGCAGTGTTTTTGATGGATCGCTTCTGCAGTGTATCCACAGGCCGGGAGGTAAGTCTGGATAGCGCCGGTTTGAAACGCCGGCTTCCCTGTGAGGGAGCAGTCTGGGAGAAGGAGACAGAGGTTTGCGCACCTTTTTTCGGCATCTCAGATTCCAAGGATGCCACAACAACCTCATCACTTCTAAGTAGTAGTGGAGCATCGACAAGCTCGGATGACGATCTCTCAATAGGTGGATTTGCGTACAATATTGAGGCTACTGAATCACTCACACTGGTCACAAACTTTTTCCTCGACCATGCCTTCATTGTTGCAGATACCGAGAAAGCTCGAATTTGGATGATGAAATTCAAAGAGTTAGATCTGCGACTCATCCAGTTCGTTCTGTAGCTTCAGTGTGTGCGTGTGGCCTACTAACGTCATGATAACCTCTAGGTGGAAACTGTACCTGCCCCGGAGATGGCGAGAGGCATCCGTGCTGAATTCCGACGGGGTCATGGACCCGAACCTGACACTGGCGCATATCACACATAATACTGCTGTCATTCTGTTGCACCAAGCGATTGCCTACCCACCCCCTCATTGGAATAATTGCTCAATAAAGCTGCCATCTACCTCATCTGCAGAAACGTGCCTAGAGGCTGCATCTGAGATCGCTACTATTGGGCAACAATTCCTCTCATTATCACCCATCTTTACCAACCCTCAATTTTCTTTCTGTCTTTTTATTGCCGGGAGAATGCTCCTGGCCCATGCCAGATACAACCAAGTCATTGTCCCATCTGCTCTCGATACCTTGGTTGCCAGTCTTCTCGAGATCTCTCAGCGATGGACTGGGAGAGACGAGATTACAGGCTCAATAGGCGACAATCTGGCCTCGACTTTCGCGAAGCGACTCATGGATGCTCAAAACGACTCTAGTGCTGCCCGTCGCCCGAGTCTAGACATCAGGCAAACTGCATATTGGGACGAAAGTAAGGGGCAACCTCCAACGCAAGTTCCTACCAGCGCCTCGCCATTTCAGCCTGGTATAGACAAGTCCGGAGCTTCTAATTCTAATGGGGAGCATCATGCTGTAGACATGAGAAGACAGTCGCCCCAAGAGCCGTATGGTCTGGATCCATTTAGCCTGGCTTTCCCGCCACTCCCACCGTCTTTCCAGCAAGGGTTTCCGATTCTTTCCGCATCAGACCCGCTCTCCGTATATGGACAATCTGGTGTTTATGAGGCGAAAACCCCATTGAATATGCAGCCACGAGATCCGCGCCTTGGTATGTGGCAGGATGCCAATGCGGCATTTGGAAATGACATCAGCCTCCAAGCGGACCTCGCGCAATTTTTCAATCCTACCCCTAACCCTGGTCAGAGGATAAGCCGCTATGGTGCAGTGCATGCTGAAAGCCAAGACAGGGACAATGGCTCGAGGGATTTCCCGACGACCGACACCATCAATGGGCGACAGTTTTAATACCAATGTACGTGTGTTCTTCAATCAAATGTATCATTTTCTATCTTCTCGCAGATTAGCGTTATGAAAAGATGACAAGTGTCAAACGCATTTCCGATTCCCTTCTTCTATCGCGTTCTCATCACACGATAGAATGGTCAAGTCCCATCTCAAGAATCAAGTTTCCAAAAAGCAAAAAGTAATAATCCGCATAAACCAGCCCATGGTTTGACCACCTTCTCGGCGCGAACTCATAGTTATTGATAGTGGCTCCGCCCAGAATAGTCTCACAGGCTTTCGACGTCATGCTAGTTTGTAGAATATCGAAGCCGTCCCCGGTTTGTTCATGGATACAGCCATCTGGATAGACTGAAACTTGCGACACAAGGGGTTTAGCCTCAAACCGAAGAGTTTCACGGTCCATGAACTTGTCAACGACGCTTTTTGCTAGCTTTATTGCTTGACAGAGATAGTGGTTTGCCTCTTGGCTACCCATAAGCTCTTTGTAAATGAGAAGCATGCCACAAGCGGCGATCATAGCCGCAGACGTATCGCGAGGACAAGCTTCTGTCACTGGCGCATTGAAATCCCAGTAAGGCACTCCATCAGCCGGCAAATGCGCAATGAAGTAGTCTGCCAGGTCTTTGGCTAGGGTCAGGAACGACAAATCCCGAGTCCAATGGAAGGTCTGCATGAACCCCAAAATCCCCCATGCCTGTCCTCGAGCCCAGCAACTATCATCACTATAGCCCTGGTTTGTGAATCGAGATTTGACATTCCCGGTCTCCACATCAAGGTTCACGACATGGAATGTACTGTTGTCTTTCCGGATATGGTGTTTTTGTGTCGTGCGCGCATGCGCCAGCGCAATGTCGTATAAAGCGGAATTTGAAGTCTCCTTGGCAGCCCAGAAAAGGAGATCAAGGTTTAGCATGTTATCAATAATCACCAAGAAATCCAACGACAGATCCGTGAATTTGTACCGATTGGTAACGCAGATGTCCCAGCTGCGCAAACACTGCGTAACTGTGTTGAACCGACTTGCAAGGGAGTGCGCGGCCATGACCAAACTGCTGAACGCAGCTGGGTCCCGCTTCAGCTCCCAGGCTTTCATAGCCCACGGTGCAATCATAAACCCGACGTCATGTGTATCACACTTTAGTGCGTTTTGATGCAGATTGGCCGTCCACCACCGACATAGATGCTCGAGTTGGAGTGGGTGAGGTCTTATCTCGGGGTTGTTGTCGACAGGTTTAGGTAGACGTGCATTTCGATTATAACAAATTGACCGCTCGAGCAGAAGATAAAGGGACCCCGGAAAGAAGCCCGATGTCCAGAAATCAAGGGTCCGGTAGACATATTTGCCTCTTTCGTCGGTATATTCCGGATAGAGCACGGGCGGGTTCGACTAAACATACAATATGCAGGTTAGACCTGATTTCTTGCTAGCTTTGCTAGGCGATATTCTTACGCTTCTCAATGCACGAGCAGCCACAATCCATAGCTTCGCCTCGACAGATTCTGAGAAAAGTGCCTTTGGCACCCGCTCTAGCGGTGGCTGAGCTGTGCTCTTGAAACCATTCACGCGATTGGAGTCCCATAGTTCTGGACTTGTCCGCTTCGTAATGTGTTCCTTATAAAAGTTTTAGCAACAATGTGCGGGAGGAAAGCAATGGGCTCAAACATACAGCGATGGCGTTGTTATCTAGATGCATTTTTGAAATCATCTAAGCGGAAATATGTCGATGCAACGTGGTAACCTTTATATCGACTGCCCGGCGAGAGAAAAGATAAAATCAAGAGCTTCGCACCTGTTCATTTACACTGGTTTGTTGATTCTTGTGGACAATTTTGGCCTTCGGGGGTGAATCTTGGTACCGGGGAGTGTTCCGGGACTTCACCCGCCATATAGAGACTAGGCAATCGGCGCCGGGGAATGATGGTACCCGACATATCAAGTAGAGCGGCTCTCTGATGCAGATCAGAACACGTTTCGGTCTCTGACACATGCGCAGGCATTTATTAGCCTAGGAAATTGGCGCTAACGAATCTACTACGAATCACTACACACTTTTATTAGCATGAAATGTTGAGGCCAGGCTCACTTTTACAGCACCATTTGATAACTGATAGAAGCTAGCTTTGCGTGGCACCTAGTTACTAATTAAGCCTATAAAGGGTAAAATATCCTTTGTATAGAGTAGTCAAAGGAACACACTCAATGTGTACTAGGGTCTGTCATTGGCCCTATTCGTATAATAGCACGTACCATATCTTTTATAATCGACACGATACTTAAAAATATATCGGGTTGTAACGTTTTTCATCCACCGGAGTAGGTACGGAGAAAGGGGTATTGTCCTAGGAAGCCTCTGAGTCCTGGATGAGTTGACTTCACACTAACCTACACGATCTAAAATTCCAATATTCCTACGAGACGAAAGGATTCTTGCTAACAAGCCATAATTTATAATGCGATGAACTTGACGTTTTTGGCATGCTCATTGACAAACAAAGGAACAAAATCTGAGACCATGTACCATTTGGGCTTCTCCATTTTGTCGTGAACAACCTGGTCGTCGATCTTGAGGTTCTCAAAAGTAACATCTTCGACCCGTCGAGCCTCATTATAACCCAAAATCAGCGATGGATTTATAGTTTTGGAGTCGCGCGTGCACAAAGAAAGGTTTTGGAAAGTTACATTTCGAATCGCTCGCCCAGGGCCAGTAGTCCACATCTCATTCTGCATCACTCGGATATTTAACAGTTGGCCGCAGGTGATCCTTTCCACTCGGACATCCTCTACATGGATATCTTGGATTAAGTTTGAATCAGCAGCGTTGATAGCGATACATCCTTGGTACCACAACTGGTTCTCCTCTTGGTCCAAGATATCAATATTCCGGATGGTGACATTGCTTGTTGTCTCTGGATTTTCGAAATTGCCATGCGTGCCCATCATGATAGCGTGGGCTATGTCCGGGAGCAAAACGCAATTCTGGATGGTGATGTTAGTGGAGTCACCATACCAGTCCCAGCGGTGAGAATAGAGCGCAATGTTATCGTCAGAGTTGCGCAAAAAGCAATTTTCGATCACGATATCGGACGAACAGAAGAAATCCACTCCATCTCCGTTGCCAGAAGATGAGAATGAGCGATATCTATTGATATTCACATTCGTGCATTCTCCCGCAGAGAGACTGAATCCGTTTGCTCCCAAGGACGTGACACCTTCCACATAGATATTGCTTGCTTGGCTCATATGTATTGCGCCACCATGTTCTCGATGGACATATCCACCCTTTGGACCGAGTATAAAGCCGTGTCCTCGTACAGAACTGTTGGCGACACCAACAAAGTTCAGCCGGAAAGTGACAAAAGCTCCACCCGCGATGTACACATTTGTGCCTGACGGTACCATGAGATTGACCCCGTCGGTGATCTTCGAGTACGCCGATCCTTGATTTAAGCCTGGTCCAAAGTACCAGACGTCTTTGGTATCTTCACTGGGAGCGTCTGGATCAATCGTGTTCGTGAGCAAATGGAGGGCTTTCCACTTGTTGCCATTCAGTTCGAGCATCACATCTTGAGCGCGATCCAAAGTGAACGTGATTATGTTATCTCTCAATTCAGTCTTGATGCCTCGTGAGGTCGGTCGGATCGCTGCCAGGTCGACTGAGCCTGGCGTGTATGTGACCTTGACACTAACAGGTCCGTCGAAATCGAAGGACGCCACTGCGATGGAGTGATAATTGAACTCATTATGGATGATGCTCGCGCTCGCCACGTCAACGGCGTATGCGGCAACTTGAGTCCACGAATTTTTGTTGTCTTCTGTGTTTGGCTGCACATGAACGATAAAATCTGGATTGATCAAAATATCCGGAGGACTGTCATACGTTTGAATCGACGAGGTAGATGCCATAGTTGAAGTTGAATGGGTCTTGTGTTAAGAGGGGGAAGTGAATATAGTATGTGCCTGGGGCATCATTACTGGTTAATAGGAACGATCACAACTTATCATGCATTAGCTTGAATGGAACTTTTCCTTTTCCCGTGTGTTGAGTGCAAAGTCTCGTGAAATCAATGCTCGGAGAAAGGGGAAACTGCTGGAGCAACTCCGGTCCCTATCAATTACTACCCACTGTAGGATGTAAGGAGTAACGATCTTCTTGGAGAGGAGGTCCCAAGTGATTTACAAATTCGGATTAGTGGGTTATTTCGTGTCCTATTAAGTCGGAGAACGTCCGGCACTTCCTCCGTAGGCTATTTGGCAAATGTGGGCCAAGTGTCGGCTAATCTAGATTCCGACGAAAATCAAATGGGGTATAGATATCTAGACTCATCCAAATACTAGAATGTAACTTTTTCATCTCGATTCCTACGCTACTTGGGCCATCTTACTATTCCATTGCGCATTATGGCCTACAAAGAAAGCGAAATGGCGACAACCGTCGACCATGAGGAGATGAAATCGAACTTGGACGTGGCAAACACCGAATATGGCAATGAGAAGAAGGATCCCTATATGGCTGATCCTGGGATTCAAATGGATGATGCCACTGATCGACGACTTTTCTGGAAGATCACTCGTCGTGTCCTTGTCATCCAAGTGATCACCTATTTCTGTCAATCTTTAGACAAAGGCATCTTGAACTACGCCTCCATCATGGGTATCAAAGATGATGCCCACCTCGTGGGTCAGCAAGTGAGTCCTTATACTTAGTGCCATTTCCGTCTACACCTAGTTAATGCATACGACTCAGTATTCATGGTTGGGGACGATCCTGTACATTGGCATCCTCTGTGGGGAATATCCGCAAAACCTGCTTCTACAAAAATTTCCCGTGGCGAAGATACTCGCTATCAATATTTTCATTTGGGGAGCTGTTGTAGCGTGCTCAGCAGCATCAACGAACTTTGCATCTCTCATGGCTGTCCGATTCTTACTAGGATTCTTTGAGAGCTGTGTCCAGCCAGCAATGATGCTAGTGTATGTGTTTATCTTCATCCCTTTAATTAAGTTGTGAGCTAATTTCCACAGGACAGGAATGTGGTACAAGAGAGAAGAGCAATCCGTCTTGAACTCGATTTGGTATTGTATGAGTGGAGTGCAACTAATTGTATGTAGTGTTTTCCTAGTTCTCTATGGTTTTGCTAATTCTTTCAGATCGGAGGCCTTCTAGGATTTGGCGTCTCCCATTTCACGAACGGCCCAATAAAGAATTGGCAACTTCTGTTTCTGGTGCTCGGTCTCTTTACATGCCTCTGGGCGGTCGTTGTCGGTATTTTCCTTCCAGATAGTCCTCTCTCCGCCAAATGCTTTTCTGAAGATGACAAACGTCTGATGGTTGAACGAGTTCGACATAATGAGACCGGCATTGAGAACAAAGAATATAAGAAATACCAGGTGGTCGAAGCCCTCAAGGATCCCCTAGTTTGGTGCTGTGTCATGCTCATTCTCGTCGCTAACTTGGTCATTGGCGGCCTCGGAGTATTTTCCAATCTCATCATCCAAAAGTTCGGCTTCTCGCTTCTTCAAACACAGCTCCTCAATATTGCCCAGGGAGCTTGGACCATAATAGTCATGATTGGATCTGCGTGGGCATCCCAACGATTCCAGCAAACGTGCCTTGTGATGATAGTAAGCAATTGTGCCAACCCATAACTGCATATTTTAGTGACTTATCCAAAATAGCTATATACAATCCCGTCAATTATCGGCACAGTCGTCATCCTGGTTGTTACCCCGACTCCATCGAATGCAGGGGGAATGCTGATCGCGTTCTATTGTACGCAATTTTTCCTCGCACAAGGCAACATGATTATCTCACTCATCACTCGAAATATCGCTGGACAATCAAAGAAGAGCTTTACTATGACTATGCTTTTCATTGGCTGGTCCGTTGGTAATCTGATTGCACCCCAGATTTTCCGGGATGGAGACGCTCCCCGCTATCTGCATGGCTTCTTGGCGCACATAATCATTTATGCTGTCTATATTGCTATTGTTATTTTAAGCCGTGTGATCATCATGGCTAGGAACCGTTCAAAAGAACAGGCGACAAGTGAAATATCTCACGACCTGGCTTTCCAGGATCTTACGGATCGTGAGAATCCAAATTTCCGTTATGTCTACTAGTACTGAGGTCGCGGGTGTCACCTATATAATGAAAAAACAAATGGGCAGTCCCGCCGTATTCTTCAAAGCCTTCCTTTGGTAGATAGAACAAGAACCTGGAGTACCTGATTATTCATTTTAGACAGTAGGGGCAGTAGTAGATTTCATTTCCCCGAAACTCCACTTTGACATTGACTAGTGTTGAAATGATCCCATCTCGCATGGGTCACTGGTTTTACTAGAAGACTGAGCACTTGTTGGTTAGACGCAGCCTAGAAAAGGCTTGCTTTTGCTAGATTTAATGATCATAGTTCCTTCTTTCTGTCTCTCCCCTGGTAGCAGTAGCTCCAACAACTAGTGAACTATCCTACACTACTAGCCTGACACTGTAGGAACCTGAACCACCTGCCTATCAGGCACGTATCTCAACAACAAGCACTCACAATTATCCCAACAGACGACGGTTCGATTCACAGCAAAATTTCAAAAAGACATGAATCCATTCTTGCAGTTATGTAAAGAGCCCCTATGCCTCCGGTCCAATACGGTAGAGCAACGTACCGTGCCCGAATGTATCGTAACCGCCAGAATTAGGGCCATAATCACCACCGCCACCTTCAACACCCGCACTGATATTCTGATTAACATAGTCCCTGTATTCTATTGACCACGACGCATTCATATGTTTGACACCAGCGTAGTGAGATGCAACTGCCTCGTATCCTGGCCGGACACTGAAGCGGCTCTTATTAGCCACGACACTCAGCAGGCCCTCCCAACTAGTGTAAGGTACATAGGGAACAGTGTGGTTGGTGTTGTATTTGGCAACATATTCGGCCCTGTAGCAGAAATCATTAGTCGATGTTTTAGAGGTTGGGAGAAAGGAGGGCCTGACGCATGGAGAATTTGGTGTTGGTATGTCGAGAAGAGATCAACACCTTGGTTCCACCCCTGCTGTCCAATGACTCCTAGCAGAGCAATGCACAGGGTTGCATGGCCTTGATCACGGCCGGATTCTTGGATTTCCATAAGTTGCTTGCCGGAATCCTCCTCCGTGAAGTTGGCGATGGAAAAGTACGGCAGCGCCCCGTTGACGACAACACTACTGTCTGGCAGGCCAAACTGCCAGTAGTGAGCAGCGTAGTCGTACATTGTTCGGTTGTCATTGAAAATTCCAATTGCCATTAAAGAAGCGATGTTGCACAAATCCCAATTCGCATAGTAAAAGTTTGGTTTGTAATTGTGATTCTCGAGAAAGTCAAAGTTGTATTTTGCAAATACATCATTCAGCATATCAGCAAATATGCTCTGATTGGCCTTTGTCCATCCAGGATAGACACGGAGGAGCTCAGCTGCATTGGCAAATTGATACCCGTATAGACCTGCTGCGAGAAATTTGTCTTCAGTGCCGTTGACATCCCGTAGTGTTGAGCCCCAGCCATTCAAAATCTCAACCGCGTGGTCGGCATAAGAAGTGTTACCTCCTATGAGCCAACGAAGCGTGAGCTGATAAGCTGAATGAGCGTCGCGGTATGCGTCGCCATAGTTTTGTGCAGGGGTGGGCTGCCATGTAGCATTGGTGCCGCGGACAAGAATCTCGTGAGGCTTTGGAACCCATGTCGCTTGGGCCAATGTTGCAGACTCGAGGTGCTGCCATGCACGGTACCATGGTTGAGCTTCGGCTCGCACGTAGCTTTTTATTCTTTCGATATCTTTGTTCGTATGCAGTGCCCCTGGGTGGATAAACGACTGCGGGTGGGGCGTAGCCAACCCGGTAGCTATATGTAACAAAGTGAGACACGGGACGATCTTGTTGAAATGCATGTTGGAGATTTAGATTCAAGCAAGTTATAGAAATTGTGACAGACGGAAAAGACAAAATTTGAGTTCTTATACATTTTGTCTCAAGTCGGCCGAGACGCCAAAATATCATCAAACATCTAGATAGAGTAACATGGATAGAATAACATTTCGTCGGGGCCAGCTTCCAAGGTTTACCCCGGGTCCGCCACGTTTTGGGCCGCCACTGCCCCACTCCTCCCCTGGACTTCCCCACATCTATATATCACGCATTCGGGGGCGAAAGGGGTATAATGCCGCTCCTTCATCCGGATGCCGCTTGTATCTATTAAAAAGATCATCAGACGCATAATAAAGTGGGTCATCTTGATGTAATGTCAAACCATTACCCCATGACGGGCCAGTAGCTCGGGGGAGACCCGAGACATCTGAGCTCAGGGAGAACCTGAGCCAAAGCCGAACCCATGGTCACTAGATTAACGTTTCAGACACCGCTTGGCGGATCCTTCTATGGCTTCTTAAGGTTCGTTGAATGGACGCCTGGATATACTGATGATTAGATTTGTGAACGCGCGTCAGGGCGGACAGTCTTCGACATTTACCCGTCGCCCGCCTCGGCGGCCGTTGCATGATTGATGCAATTATGTAGCCTCGCCTTAAATTAACCGTGCCAAGGTAGACCTCGGAGATATTTCGACTATTTATTCGAAAGGTGCGCACTGTAAATTTCGCCATTCGCGCTGTTATCAAGCTGTTTGCTTGAATTTGTACTCTCAGCTACCATCCCGCAACATGCCAGCCTTTCTGTCTCTTCTGTCTCTTCTCGCCTTCTCGTTATCTGCAACGGCCTTTATTCACCCTGGGGCGCTTCACACCGCGCAAGATTTCGAGCGTATCAAGAACCATGTCGCCCAGAAGGATGAACCTTGGAATACCACATGGACGCTATTGACTGCGAGCGGCTATGCCCAGTCGTCCTACCAGCCTAGCCCTAAAGAGACGGTGTATCGAGGCAACAACGGCGTCGATGGGGAAAACTACCCGTCCCTGTACAAAGACACTGCAGCCGCGTACCAACTTGCCGTACGCTGGAAAATCTCTGACGACAAGAGCTATGCAGACGCCGCGGTCAATATTCTGAATTCGTGGGCTGTCACACTGAAAGACATTGGCGGCACCAGCGACAAATTCCTGGCCTCTGGTATTTATGGGTACCAGATGGCCAATGCGGCAGAGCTTATGTCTGATTATTCTGGCTGGGACAGCAGTAACAAGACTGCTACTGCGGCCATGTTGACGAATGTATTCGCCTCGATGAACACGCGGTTCATGGAAGAACATAACGGTCAGGACTATTATCACTACTACGCCAATTGGGATCAATGTAACCTCGCATCTCTCCTCGCTATCGGTATCTTCACCGATAACCAGACTATGTACGACTACGCGTTGAACTATGTCCGCACAGGGCCTTCAAACGGCGCTCTCCCTGTTTTTGCGATTGCCAACTACACGGAATCTGGCTCAAAGAAGGTTCTGACACAGGGACAAGAAGCTGGCCGGGACCAGGGCCATTCGACATTGAACATGGTGCTTCTTGGTGTCATAGCCCAGCAGGCGTTTAACCAAGGAGACGACCTCTTCGCCGAATACAGCAACGAAATTCTCAATGCGTTAGTATTCTAAAAAATACCATTGGCTTAAGAAAATTATTGACGGAGCAATCTAGGGCCGAATACGTTGGGAAGTACAATGTCGGCTATGACGTGCCCTACACTCTATACAAAAGCTACCAGGGAGATCAGACTGTCATTTCAGAAAGCTCGCGGGGAACTGTTCGCCCAGGATTCGAGCTGCTCTCTGCCCATTACGGCCAGATAAAGCGCCTCGACTCATTTTGGACAGATGCCTACCGTGACTGGGTGAATGCGAATTCCACAGACGGTGTTGAGGGTGGTGGTGGAAATTATGGTTCGACGTCGGGCGGTTTTGATGTGCTTGGGTTTGGCTCCTTGCTATACCGTATTTAGTAGAATACTTTGATACATTGGGGTTGCCCTTAGGACTCGAGTTCTTGACAGGAATAAGTCTTCCTCGGCTTGCTCTGTGGCCATTTGGAGGACTTGGTTGTTTACAGAATTCAGGGGCTTGCATAGTTTGCAGGATTCGGACCAGCGACACCACTCTGTACGTCAAGCCTTTGGTATTTGATGCCATTATTGGCCAATGTCTTCGGCAATCTCCGGCAGCGTATGGTTAACTCGTAGCACCCGAAACGCTATTCCTTCGGGAGCGTGGAAGCGTGGACGATCCTCTTTTTTTGAGATTATATTCGGAAAATCCTATCTCTTATTTATGTCTCACTCGAAGACCTGATAAGGTTGCCTTTTTCGTTTCTGCCCATCAACTCACGATATGGTTGTCGACCCCAAATATATGAACAGCAAAATCTCGGCTTTTATGACCGACCTATCAAGCGAGCATTATTGGGAATGGGGTTGCCAAATTTGGGCTTTTGGTCACACCATTTCAATTGTGACTTGAAAACTGGGAAAGCAGTGGCCTCAAATCAAAGAGGTTATTACTTCTCTGGAAGGCGACGCTCCTCAATCGAGCCAAGTCGGAGCTCATCCAGTATGGAATACACGCTGGATCTCCAAGCTTGAGGCCATGGTAAACTTTCTATAACCTTCTTGCAGCATCTTTTCATCCAAGAGATCGCACCGTCGACGTACTCCAACATATAACTCAGAATAGCCAACCAATAAGTCTCATAAGTAGAGTCGTAGTGGCGGCAAAGTAGCAGAATCAGGGCATCACAATATCTCACAGCACAGGGGATTTTCACAGTACAAGGATGTGACAAGAAGCGTCCTTGGCCACGACCTGGCGATTCCGACGGGAGTCGATCGTCCGACGCAATCATGATATCTGGACTTTTCTCAGGCAAGTACCTAAGATCCTCAAACTCCCACAGCACATCGGATTTCCGATAAAGCGAGACCCCAAGCTCATCATTAATATGCAGATGCTTAAATGCTGATGGGACTCGTGAAGAATCCGAGTGCGGACAGCCAGAGCTTTGGCTACAGGGTAATAAACCAGCACTCATTAGTGAAGAGAGTGCGACCTGGGTGAGATCATCCGGAATAACAAAAGCTACTCCTTATTAAAACTCTGGACGGCTGCCAAAGAAAAACAAAGTCTCCCAAGCGTCCCCTTCCTCCATGATAAACGGGCTTACGGATTCAGAAAAAGATATAGAGAGAAGCCTGCACTGAGGTTTAAAGCTGGTTGTAGAAATATCAAGTCAAAAATATGTTCAAGTCGACAATGATAAGGCGTCCCCTAACATTCATGTCACGTGGAGTGTTCGATTATGCGTAGGATCATGTCATTAGCGCTCCTCTCCCTCCTCCAGAAGGCCCTTCAACATCTCAGCAGGTGTAATCTTGGGTGCAGCAAGCTCCAGAACCGCCTTGCTCGTTGTTGAAGCTGAGCACTTTCCTTCCCACGCTGTCTCCGGGGCGTGTCTGACAGAAAATATCACGTTCTTTGATTGGCCAGTTGCGGCAAAATTGTGCTCGTAAAGCAGGTCAAGGAACGACATGTCTTGATAGCTGACATGCTCAACCTGCGTACCAATGTACTGCTCGACCATGTCCACTATCTGCCTCCCGGTAATGTCCTCTGGTCCATTAAGAACATATTTGGCCTTGTTGTGCACAGCAACTTCTTCTTGGGATAGGAGACGAGCCGCAAAGACTCCAACCTCGTAAGGGTCGATCACACCGACGGGCGCATCCTTCGACGCGATCAATTTGAGAGTCTCCTGCTTTCCAGTCTTGCGGTACTGTTTAATCAATTCCGCGGCGTTTGAAAGGTAGAAACCGGAAAAGATGTTGGGCTGGAGTGAAGTCCACTGCAGGTTGGCAAATTCGGGCGAGCTCAGGAGAGCCTCAATCGCCCAGTGTGTACGTGGATAGTAAGCGGGACAATCTGGGCGGACGTTTGCAGCAGTGGTCGAGATTCGCACGACGTATTTGACACCGGCGTTCAAGGCAGCAAGGTGGAATGTAGACTCTTCAGCGAAGTGATTTGGTTCATTGTGTGATGCGATGAATGCTCTGGTTACTTGATGTTCGCGGAGCCAGTCAGAGGTGATTTCAACCCAATTCTGCTCTATCACTTCAACTCCAGGGAGTTTGGCGAGCTTTTGTGCCACTGGACTCTTGATGGAACGAGTAAGAGCAATAACACGGTGGTCAGATAAAGTATTGCTTGATTGAAGCAATTTCGGCAGGGTCTCAACAACAGCTTGGCCGGTATTGCCTGTGGCGCCGACGATGAGAATGGTAGGAGACATGTTAAGTCAAGAAAGATGTTATTCTAACAAATTGAAAGATAGGATGTGTTGTAACTGTGTCCATCATCGAGGTGCATTGCTGTGAACTTATACTTGCGCCCGGTCTAGCCAATTTGTAATTTGCAGCTTATAGTGGACCTAAATTATAAAAGAAATAGATATTGGAAATCATGACGTTAGTAAAGGGGATGTACTAGTAGTGGCATCCCACCAGGTGGCAAGTGGGGTACCGGTGGGAGGCCGGTGGGAGGCCGGTCGGGGGCCGACGTACAGATACACGCAAACTGTAGATATTTCCTATCTCAATATTCAACATACGATATTTGGAGTATTGCAATAGATACAGCTCCACAGGGGATCTGAGGTCCGTAGATATACTGTATGATTTTCTGCGAGGTGAAGCCAAAATCCCCAGCGTGCCGCCGTACATTCCAAACCGAAGGTTGAAGTGGACCTAATCAGCCAATAGCGTCCGCCGGTTCACGGGACTGATATCAACACGTCCTCGACATCCCGCTCATCACGTCCTGTTTCTGACTATCTTATGGCAAGCCTAGGCAATGATTTAGATATCCCACCGCAATCAACGATTGCGGTCAATTCCCATACCTTCAGCTGTCACTTTCCCGGCTGCAACGCCAGCTATCGGCGCAAGGAGCACCTGCACCGCCACGAAGGAAAACACTTTCAGCAGCAGGCTTTTTCATGTACCAACTGTGGTCGAGAATTTGGACGAAGGTATCTAGCTTCTTCGTATACATATTCGCTCAAACACCCACTCTAACTCGTCTAAAGTGACACACTTCGACGCCATGTCCGTCAGCGTCATGGAATAATTGAACCTCTCAAGCGTGCACAGCGAGCATGCGAGAGCTGTCACGCAGGGAAATCTCGGTGCGAAGGAGGTGTGCCTTGTAACGAGTGCGTACGTCGCAAGATTCCGTGCTCTTTCAACGACCCTGCTAGTACGGTCGAAAATCAACCTCCCGGATCCGCAACAGATCGTGTATCGAGCGTGAGGCATGATCAGCCACAATCACAGAACACAGGGAAGACAGAGCAGTACATCCGTCTTTATTTTGAGACTTTCCATCCCTCTTGGCCATTTATCCACAAAGGAACGTTCGAAATACGCCAAGAAACACCCCTCCTGGTTCAATCAATGGTTGTTATAGGCCTGTGGGCTACGAGGGAACAGTCTGCGCAATCAGCAGCAGTGGAGCTACACGGTAAACTCGACTTGGCTCTTCGAGATCAAAAGGTTCGCACTACAAGTAACATTTCCCCCATAATATGCTAGCTTTACTAAGACTCGATTGGTAGGAAAAATGGGATGCCTCGGAAGCAACTGGAGCTCGCAGTACCTGTGTCTGGCCAATAGCAACATACCAGGCTATCCTATTGCATATCATGTTCTCTTTTGTGACCAGCGGCCGGGCTATCGATTTCGACCTGAAAATCTCTCTCCCCCCTGATGATTTGGGATTACTCGAAGCTCTTGTCCGAAGTTGTCGAAAGCTAGGCATGTTCTATTATCCGAACATTCTTGCCAAGTACGTCGAAGGTGACTTGGATTCCTTCGTCTGGGTTAGCATTGAGGAAATCAAACGATTTAATATAGCTTTGTACAAAGTTTGTGGGAAGGCAAGGAGCTCTAGTATAAGAGATGGAAACCATGAGGATACTAACGCATGGTCTTCGCTAACTGCAGATGAACTTCAGTTCCCTCTGCCAAGCAACTGCCCTTTGTGGAATGCTGTTACCAGAGATGAATGGAATGCTAGTGCGAAGGACGAGAAGCTGGTTTCCTTAGACGATGATCGCCAGAAAAACTGGATATCAAATTTTGCAGAGATATTACAAGTCTTTGAGTTTTAGAATTTAAACCACTTGCGCTTTGGGTATAGAGGTGTATACATACAGAAGACTGATTGACACCTTTCGTTCGCGCGAAACGCCTCGCGATTCTCTACTGCTGTTTGGAGTGCCGTTCGCCCACTAAAGCCACTAGCATTAGCACCCTTACCATCAGCTTTTGCTTCTACAAGCTGCTCGACCACCAACGACTAAAGAGTCAGATCAATACTAATAGTGATGCCATGTAATAATGTGATCCTAGTTCTCATTATTCTCTTCATCACTATCGAAGACTTCCTCATCGCCATCGTCTTCCTCCTCATCCCCCTCTTGGTAATCCTCATCTTCCTCCTCATCATCTAACATCGCAGCATCCAAATCCAAAACCTCGTACCGCATAGAATCCCCATACAAAACACAAATAGCGCGCCGTCCCTTCCGTCCATTAACGTCAACATGTACAGGCCGCGCTTTAGGGCCATGGGGAGCAAAGAGATGTATAAGGACACCCGCGTGAGGGGATTCAGGCGAGACATCTAGTGTCGTAGCCGAGATAGTAGGCTTCGGAGCGGATGGCGTGCTGCCACATTCAATGTAGTCAATGACCAAAGGCGAGGGGTCGGTTGTTCCGCTTTGAGGCAGCGTTGAGGCCGGCTGGAAGGGGAAATTGAGGAGATGGGAGGAACCTCCTGTTCGGAAACATTGTTAGATTGTGCATATAGAACCTAGAATAGGAAGATGACAGATCATGTGTGAGTTACTTACTGCTGTCGCGCCAGAGAACCATGAGTGTGTCGTCGTTGACGAATTGTAGTTGGCGGACTTCGCCATTTTGGAGGTCGAGGGTTGCGAGAGCTGTACTTCTTGTTGAGCTGACGCCGCCGACTGAGTTCAGGACGACGCGGTAGAGATAGACTAGTTGCGAGGGTATAAGCAACTGGAATTTGAAGAGCGATTGCATGACGAACCTTGATGTTTTGAGGTGACTGATCGGGTAGCGACGTATATCGAGCAAGGCTGGCCTTCTATGGCATCCTGTGGCGCAAGTTAGCTCATGGAACAAGACAAGATTCAACAGTCTCAGACCCACCTCGTAGCAGAAAGTTAGATCCATGACCCCTTGGTCACAATCAGAGTGAAGCGTCAAAGGCGAGCGATGGAGAATTCCCCTGCGCTGAGTCAAGGCAATCTCTCCAAAGACCTGCTCAAACTGGATGCCTAGACGCCTCGTCAAGTCATTAAGCTTAGGCGTCTCGACCGATGTACCATCACCACCTTTGTCCCGGGACTCGCGTTGCTGCTGAAGAAGTGACTTGAAAGTGTCGAAGAACGAGCGGCCATGGCCACCTGGAAGCCATTTATCAGCTGGAGGGGTAGGAGGCTGAACAACTCCGATCATAGGAAGTTGGCGGATGAAGTTTCGTAGAGCACTTTTGGTCAATGCGCCTTTAATATACTTCACAGTAGGAGGGACATCGAACAAGTCCCTCTTCTCCTGCAGCTCTTCCAGTGTCTGCGACAACGGTTCGCTGTTAAGAACGTGGATTTCTTGGCGAAGCCATCTGGAGAAAGCGGCAAATTGCCCCAGTTCCTCGTTGGCATGCGTGAGAACACGGTGCGCAAGAAGATGGAGACAATCAAGTGTCTCCACGATAGCATTGAGCTTGGTAGTGTCCAGTCCAAGGACATCGCTTAGCTTGTGGAATTTGGACAATCCAACCAATCGACTGAGAAGCACTTGAGTGCGTTCCAAGGCCGGGAGGAGACATTCGTGTGTCAGTCGTCGGATATTCTCGTAGCCGCCCGAGACAGCCTTGTCCCATCTCTTGTGGCCCTATGTCGTTCATTAGCACGCCATCTCCCAAATTGCCAGGCTCACATACTCTTTCTCCAACAATATCCGTAAGGAATTCTTTCATGGGCTCGAAGCAATGACCAGTGACCACCAGGTGATAGATAGCGGTAATAAAATCACACTGGCATTTCTCCTGCAATTCCTCGTTGACACTGCGCAAGAACCGCGCAGGAAGCTCCTGGGCATTCTTCCACTCAAGCTCAATTTGGCGCTGCACCTGATCAATGTAGCGCAGCAAATTCTGAAGCTGAGTGGTCTTCGACGCAAGAAGAGACAAATATCTCCCAGACTTGGTAATAAAGCGAAGATCCATCGTAACAAGCTCAAGCGGACCATGAGTATCTCCCTTAACCGGCGATGTCAGTAGAGCATGCGTCGAGCTCAAGGGGTGCGAAGCATGTCTCAAGATACGGCACGAGTCGGAGATACCAGGGGAACTTCCCACAGGGAAAGAGCCGATCTCGAAGCAATCAAAGATGCGCAGGTGCACAGTGCCATCGTCAAATCCGACGGAGAGCACTTCAACCGAGTCGTTAGTATCCTTTGAAGAATGGAAGATGGCGTCGAGCGACGCCCGCGAGCTGAAGACATCATCCTCGCCTCCTGTTGCAGGCAGGGTGCTCAGCTTTGGTAGCGAGCTCTCAATGTCCAGCAAGGCAAGTTCCCTGGGTAAATCTGCTTTGAGCATGGTAGTTGCCTTGGAGGGATACACTCCCGGGGCTAAAAGATCATCAACCGAGATCTGACCCGTGGATTCATGCAAATGCCGCTGTGCGGCTTTGCTGTCTGTGAAGTTGACACCCCACCCAACGCACGTTGCCTTGGGTGTCTGGTTCTCAGTGGGATTGGATTGTTCCTCTTTTTGCTGATAGGTCTGGTAGTGGTGCACCGTCTTCCCGGTGTACGAACTGATGATGCGGAGCGAGCCATCTCCACACGCGACAGCGAGGAGGTGACCTGGTGTAGCGTTAGTAAATGATCGCGCGTGATATCAACAAGCAAGGCCGGTAAGATCTGATTATAGGAAAAATACATATAACGAAGCCCAGCCACAAGGAACTTCAAACTCACCATTCCCCTTCCACGCCATCCCTCTAATCTCGCCATCCTCTTCATCCTCGCCTAGGTACGGATCTCCACCAAAAGAACCCCCAAACACTCGCTGCCCATTAAGTCGGAATACGCGCAGTTCCTCGTCCTCGGTCGCCAGCGCTATCAGGTCCATCGTGGGACAGTACGCCACGGCCTGCGCCTTGCATTTTGCTGGTAGGGACTTTTCCCCAACGGGGGTCAGTTGGGGGCCATCGGCTGCCATTGTGGGTGCTTCTTTTTCAAGACAATTAGCAGGTTCAGCCCATTCTTATTTTGGGAACATCAAAGGTTCAGGGATTGAGGTGTGGCCCTGTTCTTTTTTTGGCTGAAGCTGTCGCGGGTGGATACAGAGGGATTCTTGGCGCGTGTGTTTTGGTGTTTCGATCTCGGTATGGGGTTGACCAACGTCACTCTGGAGTTTACATCGATTTGTTTCAACTCTCCACTAGGTTGGTTGAATTTTTACATTGGAAAACAGTTTTTGTCTTTCATATACATATGTATTTCCTTTGATATGATTTCATCTCTATTCAGAGCTAAATGATACATTTGCGGAGTACAAAGACTCCGATACCGACGACCAGCGCCAGCAATATGATAATAAGCACATGAGAAAAAAATACTAGACAGAAGTCTCTGAGAGGGAGTCTCTCATCAAAATGGAGCCCCATCCATGTCAGCTTGGATCAGATTCTTCAGATAACTGAGCTCATCCATCAACTCCTGCATGGTAGCATTCCCCTGGAACGAGGCGTTGCTGCGGCGCGAGCGAATGCGTTCAAGCGAAGTCTCGCTCACTTTCCGCTCTACGGCAGAGATATTTTGCTCCGTATCAGAGCCTCTATGGACTTGAGGGAGCAAGATCGGGGAGCCATTGGGGCTACGCGACATCGCAAGAGCTTCCATGGACTCAAGGGCGCTAAATAGTGCAGCGTGTCGCTTGGGGTTGCTTTCCACTTCATCCATGTTCTCGATGCCCAACCCGGAACAGTCGATGTCAGGTGAAGACATGGAGACGGTGAGTTCGGGGAGATCGACGCTCCAGGGAGGGAGTTCTCCGGATGCTGAGTTCGGAGACGAGGGTTTGGAGTAGACGGTGAGATGGGGGGTGTTTGGGTCGGTATTGGTTGCACCATCGCCGGACTGCGAGAGGTCTGGTGTTGTCCATCTTTCGGCTGAAGACTCGTCCTGGTGGTTAGATGCGGAGGCCGATGCCATCGATTCGTGCGGGTTGTAGTCGGTTTCAGTGTCAGTACTCCATTCAGAAAACCGACTGTATTCAGGGACGAAGCGGGAGTGGGTAGTGTCGATTGTTGTGGCTGTCATGCTAGAAAAGTAACTGCGGGGGATCTCGCCATCCATCGCCTTGTCTCTCTCGTCGATGGCGCGAACTGCTTCATCCATGACTGAAGATGGCGTGTTTGGGAGTGTAGGGAGCCTCTTTTCTTTGGTAAACGCGGCAGTTGGAGTGGGCAATTCACTGGAGCTAGCGATATCTTTCAGGGCTTCCCTGATCGCACGGTTTTCGTCAAATTCCATAGTGTTTCCGTTTCCATTTGTCGCGCTGCGAGAAGGATTGGGTTTGCGTGCCTCCGGACGCGTCTGCACTGTAAGAAGACGACCTGGCAGGGTTTCCCCAGCAGTGGCTTTCATCGCGCGACGACTTTGAATGCTGGACTGACCAAGTTTGTCCGAAGAGCTCGAGGATGGAATCGCAATTCCGGCATTGACCTTGATTCCAGGGACATTGCGGCGATTTTCATCAGGCTCTTTCTGCTGTGGTACCACCTTAGAAGCATTCACTGGTTGCACTGGTTCGAATTTTCTATCCGCCTCGGCGGGCTGCCTGAAAGCAGCCAGAAGGGCTCGAGCTCTCGGGGGAGACATAGAGCGTGAATCTTTCTTGTGGCCCTTGCGAGCCGCACTGTGCGGCTGAGATACACTTCGGTGTATTCCGGCCATCGGAGATCTGCTCTCGGAGTGTGCGGGACTCGGTTCGTGGCGGATTGGTGCAGATGTCTGAAGACGTGCAGGCTGGGGCTGGGGCGGCGGCTTCCGCGGGTTCATAAACTTGTCTTCGGGGTTCATGGTCCGAAGATGCTCAGACTTTTGGGAGCTGCCACTCGCCGAGCGTCCATGTGCGCGGCTGTCGGGTAAAATGATAGGGACATTTAACACATTCATGGGCTGTCCTGGAAGAAGCGGGCACATGGTGGTCGTTGGCTCTGCCTCGTTGTAATACTCTATGTCATCATCGAGCAAATACTGTTTTCGTTGTTAGCTCTTTATCTCATATGCGTTAATATTAGCCTCACATAATACCAGTAAGTACCACCCATCTTCAGACCTCCCGTTCGCCATTGGGTCTTGTCTGGTCCGTCGCCTATCATATCCGTAAAGGTATGGCATCCTCTCCAGTGTCCGGGTCCGACTCGCGTGTCTCTTTCCATGACATATTGCTTAGAGAAATTATCCCATGATCCGAGTAGCTTGACCGACCGGACCTCCGGTTTGGTAATACTGAATTGCGGTCAGCACATGGAGATATCAATTGCACTGGGGACACTCACAGTAGGAAAGTCATGAGGGTAGTTGATATCATCGCAAGACAGCAAGAAGAATAAGAGTAAAAGAAAGATGGGCAAAACAGGTAATAGCACAGATAAAAAGAATAAATCAGAGAAAGAGAATGCACAACGACGCAAAATAGAAACCAAAGAAAATGCTAAAAGACAGAATCCAAGTAGAATACACGCAAACGCAAGGCAACAAAAAGGACAGTGGTCTATACAGCTCAGAAAAAGGGACTCAAGGCGCCCGAAAGCCCGAGCTTATATTAAAAAAACACACCAGCTCACAGACACAAAGCCAACTCCACAAAGGTTCTATAATTACCGGTTGGAAGCACGCTGTACCTGTTTCAGAATCGAGTGACAGGTCTAAGAATAAACGGTTCGTTTCAGATGTGTTCCGCAGATAATCACAAATGGCCTGGACACAAGGCCCAAACCAAATAAACAGGCTGCTTCAGGAAACGCGATGGTGCAATTTCCCCCGATGCAGGGCAGGGCGACAAGGTTGACCAATGAGGGGGCGGAAGGAGGAAGCGCCGACCACTCGGGTTGGGAATGTCCCTGCGCTGGGGAGGCCGGCGCTAAGAGGGCTCTTAGCGCTGCAGGCTGGTATGTTGAAACAGGGAGGAAATTGAGGTTGAAACAAAGGAAGGGTAGAATGCAGCCCCGTCGGCTGAAGAGGAAGATCAAGAGAGAAGAAGGTTGGGAGGCGAATTCGAGGTTTTTAGGAGATCGGCGCGGGGATGACTTTTGACGATCACAAAATTGGCGGTGACGTAGGGAGTTAGGAGTTTTCAATAATCCGTGATGATCGACTGCGTGAGAATTAGGTTATAAAGAGAAAGAGAAAGAAAAGAATATGATCTCAGATTCTGAGATTCGGATTTGGGGACAGACAGTGTGGCTTGGGATCCGATAACCCCGTCAATTGTAGTTCGATCTCCATGCAAGGTATGCACAATTCGATTGGTTATGTTAATTAGCTTTAGATTAATTAGATTTATGATTTATATTACATCGAGTGATTTGACGAATATATATCAACTGGTGTGAATATTCTCACTGGTGGAGATGCAACAGAAAGCTAACAGGGATATGTCCGAGAATTCTCCTGGTGGGATTAACCTTGATAACTACATATATGTCACTTTTATACTAGGTCAGCATATGCGATTGGAAATGTAAACATACAATTTGGGCAATCGTAAGATATAAAATCGAAACAGTAAAACTCCTATACCTTCTTCCTATCCAACCTCTTATGAACAGCGCCAAGCACAGTCTTCAAAATCCCATCCCCCTCCAACCTCTTCCCAGCCCGATTCCTCCAAGAAACAGTATCGACAATGTCCCTCATATGCAAATTATTACACCGACTCCCGAGATCTTCATCCAATTCCTCCAAGTACTGCCGCGCCATCTCATCATTCCCAATCTGAAAGAACTGAATCCCAACCTGCCACGGGATAGCACGACAAGAAGGCCCATCCAATCTCTGAGCCGTCTTGATAATAATACTCTCCGCATCATCCGTAAACACCCCATCGGTAATCGTGATGATGTTAATTGGCTTAACCGACTTAACCGCCTCCGGGTCTACCGGCTTAGCCAAAAAGCTCGAGCCAGATGCGTCCTTCTGCGCTCGTCTCTCTGACTCCTTCGCTTCGACCAGCTTCATGTACGGGTCCAGGATATCATGCAGTCGACCGCCGACTCCTGTTCCGCCGGAGGGTCTGACAGAGGTGAAGATCTCGTTTACTCGTTGTGCGGTCCTGATATTGTGATAGCCGCCGGCGTCGAGTCTTGAGCGTCGGCTGGGATTGTAGTTGTGGTTGTAGTTGTAGTTGGAACTGGAGTTGGAGTTGGAGTTGGTGTTGGGCTTTGGTCGGTGGTTGATGAAGTAGATGTCGATTCCCTCGCTGTCGTATTTTGTGCAGACTGGGGCGATCGCAGCGATGGCTTCTTTGGCTTCTTGCCAAAGTTCGCCTCTCATACTTGAGCTGTCATCTACCAGGAAGATCGTGTGGAATTCGCCAAGGAAGGCGTACTGGGAATCGGACTCCGGTTCTTCGGGGGCACTGATTTTGATGGTTGGGACTTGGGATTCTTCGTATGGTGGTGGAAGGTCCGATGAGCTATTGGTGTGGCCTCGGGACCATGGATAATGTGTTGGTGTGGATTTTGTAGTTGTCCCTGCTTTGCGCTCTTTGCGCTCTTTGCGCTCTTTCCGATGGGATGAGAAGGCCTGCCATATAGATGTCTTCTCGGAAGCACCCATGGCTGAAGATTGTATACGTTTAGATGATGTTCAGGTGAGGAATATATGCCGCAAAGGCTTGAGTGTCCTAGGGGCTGCTCAAATATCCTTAATGGTATGCTCCAGACAAAGGTTTTGACCCAGGAAACACCTTCTTTATATCTACATGTCTGACATCTATCAGGGGCTCAGCTGTGGAACCCAATATACAAAGAATGGATAGTATAGGGCAGAGACGCATAGACGCATAGACCAAGGCAGACTCCCCAACATGGCCAAGAGATGGTTTTTAATCTAACAATCAGCCCAAAGTATGTCAAAGCCCACAATATCGTAACTAATCATAAGGCAGATTATTAGTTCACTGCAGCCCTATTGTACCTAACAGGGGTATCGAGTGAGGGGTAATGTAGCTCATTCGCGTATGCCTTGGGACCCGGGCAACAGCTTGGTAAAGTAGTCTACTTAATCGTCGGGCTTCCAGGGTTGCTTTTAAATTTAACCAATCATATAAGCGTATTTCCCGTGAGCTGCAGAATGCACAGACAGGGTCCTTTGCGACAGGTGGCGGAGCGAACACCGCCCCGCATAGGGCGCAGCGTAGTCTACGTTCCCACAAGGATGAACTGAAGCCCCATTGTTATCGGTCCTTTCTAGAATCCTATTGGAAGTTATGGCTGACTATGACAGAGGTTTTAATCTCTCCTTTGATTGTTTCTTTGGAGACACTTCGTGAGTCATAATGATAATGAAAAAAGAGGCGCCCTAATCCCAAACCCCAGGCTATAACACAAAAGTAAACAAACATATCATTAGATACTTGTTGACGCTGTTGGTGCAGCATAATAAATACAATAGAAAGAAGGAAGGAAACACCTATTCAGTCGCTATATACCCCTCGGGAAGTATCCCCTTATGGGCCGATTAAGCTGGATGTCGCGTCATCAGATCAAGCGCATCATACAATTCAATGAGGGTCTTCTTCCTCGGCCACAGGATATAAAACCCCAGGATCAGCAGCGACGATATCCGCCACTCCCAGCGCCTGGTCGATACCCATCGTGTTTCCAATCATTTCCAGACACTTGACCACCCAGCGGCGCAGCCCGTGTCGGGGGTTCTCAACAACTCCAGCCACAAACAGATGCCAGAGGAGCACAATACCCCCAAGGTAGGTTTCAGCAGGTGGGAGACTAGAGTCCCTATTTACATGGTGGGCGTTGAAGTGAAACGGAACACTGCG
Source organism: Penicillium egyptiacum (assembly GCA_911456345.1). Classification (NCBI taxonomy): domain Eukaryota; kingdom Fungi; phylum Ascomycota; class Eurotiomycetes; order Eurotiales; family Aspergillaceae; genus Penicillium; species Penicillium egyptiacum. The sequence goes on from CAJVRC010000903.1 coordinate 282,911, forward strand.
ACAGATCTCCACGGCTAATCGCCGGATCGTTGATCGCAGTGCCCTGCACTGGAGACGGAACTCTTCGGACAACGAGGCCATAGAGGAACTGTCGGATATCTTCCAGACGCGGGAGAGGATGATTTCGCTGACGATGATTCGGGCGCTGCGGTAATGGTTCCACGAACTGCAAGCCCAGGTGGACGGGTACACGTGGTATTGATCGTCGTATGGCGATATGCCTCGCAGTCGCTTTTGGGATGCAGAATCAAAGGGAGAGGTTACATGGGTGGTGTAGCTGAATTCGGGGGGAAGAGCTGCCAGCCAAGCAATTAAATCGGCGTCGATGGCCGACGCTGCTGATACGATTTCTCGGTCGTCGTTGTACATATTGGCGCAGATATCTGCGCGAAGATTCGATAGTTTGCCAATTATCATAACTAGGCGATTGCCGTGAGCTTCTGCTGGCTGAAGAAACATCGCAATTTTCGTGCATTCGAGTAGTGACTCAGGCACTCGTGCGTCTCGTTGTAGGCAACTGATGGTCTGTTCAGGGGTTAGCTTGAGATCGAAGGAGTAATCGATGACACTCACAATCTGAAAGCGAAGGTGTAAAAACAAGCGCAGACCGGCCTCAGTCTTAAGTTGATCAGTGCCCCGTATATCGAGCAGGGTTGTTGCCCCATTGATATGGTTGGTCCAACTCTGAAGATCCTCCGGGGCTCTTGATGTAATCAGCTGTAAACAGGGCGTCAACAACAACCATCTGAAAGGGTCAAGAATGCAAAATCCCATACTTCATATATGGCAAGCATTACAACAGCGCCTAAAGTTTGATTTGTCTTCGCCTCCTCGACGTCGGCTAGAGTGGTGTTAAGCAATCTCAAAGCGGATCCATACTCCCAGTGGGCTACATCTTTAAGCGATGGTAACCTTCTTACTCGGGAGAGCATGGCCGTGGCAGTAGCAATCACGCTTGCTTTCATAGCCTCGTGACTCGTAGGGCCTCCGGACTGCAACAGAAAACTGGAGATCATGTCGCTAGTCCAGAGACTGCCGGGAATAGCATTGGATCGCAGGAAATAACAGATTGCTTCATATTTGGTGGTTTCGAGCTCCTGTGACGGCTGGACCTCCAATGGGCAATTCCAGAGCTGTCGCATAAGATAAACATGCTGCGGATCAGTGTTGAAGTCAAAGTGCTCCACCACTGCGGTGCGGAGCTCAGACCGCACAGGATTCCCTTCTTGGATTGCAGTGCGACGCGATCGATCTGCTCGTTTATTCTTATGTGTCGAGGCCGCTGCCGCCTTTCGGACTACTGATTTGCTTTCGTCGCGGAACATTAGCGCCAGTTGATCCCGATATCCGGGGCAGTCCCGCTTGGCCCTGGTGCATTGCGAACAGGCTGGTTGGGCTTGGTCACACCGAATCTTCCTGGACCTGCACTCGCCGCATCCTTTGCTTGGTTTACCACAGTATACCATGTTCTGCACTTGACAGTGTATTGTATATTGTCCACTGGTAGAAAAACAGACAGTCATAAAGATGTTGCTCCGCCCCCACGTCGCGCTTGACCACTTCGGGTATGCTTTGCGACCCAAACCTTCGACTGTCGATCTTACTTCCGATGTATTGGTTATAATGCGGGTGCCTTAAAGTTACATCATATAACATCTGATATGGCTAGCAAAAGGTATGGGGTGTACAAAAACCAATTTCACCATGAGCTTGCGTCTGAGGCAATAAGGGTGGCATGTAATATGTATCTCGGCGCCTGCATGAAATGCACCCGTCCAGAACGAAGATCCCAGCGGACTCCTGCACGAGTAGGAGTATGTAGGCTTTTGAGTTAATTTAAAGTCTCCACCTAACAGTATTAGATTGTCTTTCCGTTACTCCCCGTCCTGATTTTCACACTAATAATCCAAGATACAAAAGGAAAAGGCGCTAGCACTAATTTCTCTTTTATTACATTAAACATCAAAAGCTCAAGACGCTTCCATGGGGACTTAGAGGTATTACCCTGCGCGCTTTGGTGCAGACTCAATCTCAGCATCAGCCCGGTTCAGCCGCTTCCTAGTTCTCCTAAAATGTCCGCTTGAGTCCGAATCCTGTTGAAGAAACCCACCTGCGCCGGTTCCATCATCATGCCATTCGCTGAATTCCCACTGGATGGAAGTCGATTGATCGTCACTGACGCCCATACCACGCCCAGCACGCATCAAACGACCCAAGTGGCTCCCTTCTACCATCTCTTCGAACCAAGGAATTCCCCCTGTTCTACCGCGCTGTAGACTCCTTGAGATATTCGGAGAATCAGTAGATGACGAAGCAATTACCGGATATGAAGCCATCTCTGAGGCTGATGCCAGATCAGATGAGGTCGAGACACCGGCACGGGGGGCTTCCTCGCCAAAGTCCCGAGGAAGTAATCTTAGATCATCCAATGCGCGCTGATCATCCACTAGCAGACTGCCAATCGTGACGGACATGAAATTAGATTCTTCGAGGGGCTCCTCCGTCCAGAATGTCAAAGGTGTACCGCAGTAGCCACAGAAGACACGCTGGGTTTGGGGTGCATGGCGGGGCGAATGAACGCGGCGAATGGAAGAGTGCGATTCATCTGGGAAGAAGGACTGCGTGTGGGATTGATACCAGTCGAGAGGCACTCGTAGCCATGCCGAAAGAGGCGTTCCGTGAAATCGACCTAGATTCGATATTAGCCGGGAGATCGACAAGCCTAGCTTAGATCTACCCACGATTGTCTCGGCTGCTGTCGAAGTACACTTCGGCATGGTCCGTCACATCATCCGGGATATTGATTTGATATTCGTTTCGACCACAAGAACATGAGCCGCGGAGCGGATCGAAAGCCATGGTAGTACAAGAACTACCGCGGCGTTGGTAACTTCGCAAGGTTGAGCTAGATAGACGGTTATAGATTGGAGATGAGCGACCAGATGATCGTTTCGCTTGGGAAAATTCACAATCGAAGGGAAGATGACCTTAAATAGTAAATTGGACTTTGAATCCAGGATGCAAGAACAAAATTGACGTTGAAAAAAAGAGAGAAGGCAAGATGTTCAGTGGACCCTCTCTTATGACGTCTACAACGGAGAGGCTGCCAAGGCCCACTCCGCATTGGCCTTTACCCTTATCGCTTCATATCGCTTTCCCGTGTCTCTCTACTCCCTCTCTCTTCCTTTTCACCTTCTCCCATTGCCTACCCATTACGATCACCTCCCTCGTCTATTCCTTACCTAGACGGAGACACTCAGCAATAACGATAGCGACCCAACCCATCCAATCGAAACCACGAGCCCCGAACCCTGCATACCCTCGGCGCATCTACCCCACGCCCTCAGTTCCTCTCAAAATCCTCCAGTCATCGAGCACCACGATGAATCCAGACGATGATCACGATCGGTCATCCTCGACGCCGAATGGGACATCCAAGCAGGGATCTGCCCAGGACAAGGACAAGCCTCGCCTTACCGATCAAGAAAAAAAGAGCAATCACATTGCCTCTGAGCAAAAGCGACGCGCGGCCATTCGCGAAGGCTTCGATCGCCTGACAGAACTAGTGCCTGGTCTCGAGGGCCAGGGCCGGAGTGAGAGCATCGTTCTGCAGAAGACTGTAGACTTCATTCACGTGAAGCTCCAAGAACGCCACGATCTTATCGCAGAGATCGAGAGCAAAGGCGGCCGTGTGGACGACTCTTTCCGCCCAACGTGATCCCATTTCCCTCGGCAGTTCATTGCGCTTTGGTTCAGCATCCTGCAGCCCCTGGTCCCTCCGCTCGTCGATCCCGGGGATCTGGGGGCTGCTGGCATGTGCCGAGGTCCGAGCGGTTTTCCTCGAATTTGGGCCACATCCACCTATACCCACACTACGAATCTCTTTTCTTGTCTATCCATTCAACCCTTGTATTACGAATACGAACGAGATCTTGGAAATGATCAATTGCGGGGCTTCCTCGTTGCCTGACAGATCTGGTCTTCGCATATGATTTGATGTCAATCACGATCCTCCACCGCATTCAGTGGAGTGAACGACTATCAATACGGTGCCACACATTTTGTACTTCTTGTCTTTCCTACTGCTTTTTAATTATTGTACATTGAAGATTTTTTCCCCCTTGGTTTGTTTCTGCTCCTAGGTACCAGAATGTATATGGTCATGGCTGTTGCTGCGAAGCAACTGGGGCGTTTTTCTTTCCCAACAGCTAGCCTGGAATCAAGCTCTTTTCAGCTCTGATCGAGCACCCACAGCGACATCCATATTTTCAATCGACGTCGGAAATATTCGACCGAGCCGTACTTCGGTCGCATCACGTGGACAGGGTTACGGAGAATAATTGCAGTCATTAAGTTGCCAACCAGATCATACAAAGAAGTATATTCAGAGGCTCGGAAATTTAGACGGAGTATTTAATAAGGCAATAGTGACAAAGGTGATATCTCAATATAGACTGCATATGTGTTTAGGGGTGGCAACAGGCATAGCATCGATGAATACCCAGGTACATATCGAGAGCTTCAGCTTACCGCCTGATATCTGCCAGAGAAACCGAGCCCCATCAGGTGAAGCAAACGCAGATTCTACGCTCTACACAAACCCGTACCATACAGGACTTTGTGGACACTCGGGATTCCCAATTGAATATCCGTACATATCCTTGCAAGGTCAATCAACTGCACACAAAGGCCATTTACCTCAACAAGCGAATAGAGAGAGCACCTGATTCCCCGCATCGGATCCCTGCCCGCAACACCCAAAACCAACACCAGGCAAACGCCAAATCGCCCGACATGACAGACACCAAGGAATCCCTCCTGTCCCACATGGAAGACTTCGACACCACCGAATCCGACCCGCCCCCAGCCTACGACAGACCCATCCCCAAAGGCAACCGCGGGGCACCACTCCCACGCCCACCACCCCTCAACCTCCCAGTCCTAAACAGCCTGCGCAGCCAGCGCGTAATCCTCGCCTCACAATCACCACGCCGCAAGCAAATAATGTCATTCCTGGGCCTCCCAAATATAGAAATCATCCCCTCGAACGCCGCGGAAGACCTACCAAAAAGCCTAGGCCCATTCGAGTACGTGCTAGCAACAGCGACGAAAAAAGCCCAAGCAGTCTACGAGCAAGAAGTCAACGACGAGATCAAGGGCGAGCCAGCCCTAATCCTAGCCGCAGACACGGTCGTCGTCGACCCGTCTACAGGCTCGATCCTTGAAAAGCCCCGCTCTGAAGCACACCACATGGCCATGCTGCGCTCGCTGCGTGATGCCCGAAACCACAAGGTCTACACCGCGCTTGTGGCTATGGCGCCTTTGGCTAGTGCCCGGGACCCGGGGTACGCGGTTGAAAGTACGGTTGAGGAGACGTCGGTGCGGTTTGATGGCGATGTTACGGATGAGTTGCTTATGGCTTATGTGCGCACGCGTGAAGGCGCGGATAAGGCTGGTGGCTATGGATTGCAGGGGCTTGGGTCTATTCTTGTTGAGAAGATTGATGGCAGTTATGATAATGTTATTGGGTTGCCGCTCAAGGCGACGCTCAAGATTATTGAGACTGTTATGCAGAGGGCGGATGACGATGAGGAGTTGCTTGGGGATGATGAGGATGAGTGAAGGTCGCTGGTATGAGGTTTAGGAGGTCTTTGTTTTTAGCCTTGTCTGTTTGTGTCATTGCATTATTTTTTTTTTGAAGGATAGAATTAAAAAAGATTAAGATTTGTTAAAGAACGCGATCTGATCGGTTCATAGAAACACCTTACTCATATTAAATGGTACTGCTAACCATTTGCTGCATATTTTGATGTACCCTGTAGAGACCGCACAAAACCTGGCAGCTGATCTACGTAGTATACAGAAACAGAAAGCACCAAGGATGTCTTCTCGTACAAGGGTTATATTCCGTTTTTTCTATAGCTCAGAGACAATACCGAGCAGCAGGAATCCGACACCGACCAATAATTTCTGGCTGAGAGACAAAGGAAAAATAATCAACGACATATACAGAGGCGGAACAGAACGCCTGGATAGACCAGAACCAAATTGGTAATCAGGGGGGAAAAAGGAAATAGAAAGACAATATGTCTGAAAAAAAGGAACAGCAACAGCACTCTATGCCGTCCAGATACGACGCAGAGCCTCGGTCACACCAACATCATTCGTCTCGAACTCGTACAGACCAACAGCGGTGGTGAGGGTGAACGCGCGCAGGAGCCAGTTGCAGGCGGCGCGGGTCTTAGGCACACGGGAAGGAGGGAAGTAGTCGACAATGGCGGCCCTAGTAGAGAGATGTTAGGTTGCGATTTCCGGATTGCAGATCTGGGGTAGATCTGAGGGGAATGGCGGGATATCCGGAGGCTCTTACTGGAATCCGATGTGCGAGTGGGCGACAAGCAGGGAGCACAGGATGGCGTCCATGACAGGGTTGAGGGAGCCAGCGGCGAAGGGGGCGAAGCTGAGAGGGACCAGACCGACGCAGACAAGTCTGAGAAGGATGTTAGTCGGGGCTTTTCTCCGCGCATGCCGGGGTTATCGGAAGGGGTCATATAGGTCGACATTATAGGGCGCAACAAGGAGCACAAACCTCTCAAAAGACCAGTGATAGCTGCCCTCGGAGGGGTGGGTTGCGGGAATGGGAGCAGGGTCGTTCACTATCGGGATAGGTTAGTATCAAAGATTCCAGGCGAGACGATATTGTGATTCGACAGGAGGCATTGTTTGAGCGCTGAGAACAAGGGAACTGTATATCTCCACAAATTGCCGGCGGTTTTATACTCAATGCCATCGAAAAGCGAGGGTCGGGATAGGAAAGGCGCGGAAATCACATACTGGTTCCCTGAACAGACTCTGCACCGCAAAACCACGTTAGCAACTGTGCATAAATAACACCCAATATATCTCTCCATTGGCAATATCTTAGTAAGGCTTATGGCAGGGCCTCTACTTACGAGGCAACGGGGGCAGGATCTGCTTCTTAGCGGAGGCATGGAAAGCGACGACCTGCGAGACGCCAACATTCTTCTGGAGGAAGGGCGCCCGGGGGGCAAGAGTCTGTCGCAGCAGAGATGAGCGCGCGAATGAAGCCATTGTGAGTGGAGAGTATGATCGTGAAGAAGCAGAAACGCCGTTCAAACACAAGCGGATGAAGTTGGAGACCTCGGGAGTCCGACTCGGTATGTCATCCTTTTACGGGCCAGTTGATTGGTCGATGGCTGTCCGCCCAGCCGAAATTGGCCGACACTGTGATGAGAAACATTTAGCCCTACGGGTATCTTCTCCTGTCTACTCCGTATGTATGTAGTATATGTATGGACTTGTTGGTTACAAATTAATGTTGATTTATTGACTGTTCATATTTTATTATGTGCAACGTATGTCTAAATTGGCTATTTTGAGAGGTATCCATTTTATCCCTACTAGTACATGTACATACTGAAGAGTCCTAACCGAGGTATTACATAGATACCTCCAAATGTTTCAACAAAAAGATCAATGCGCCAGGCATCTCGTTATTTCATAAGTCTCATAAACACTTAGAACTTCAGGACAGCCTTGCCCAGGTTCTTGCCGTGGAAGATGCCAACCAGGCCCTCGGCAGCGTTGTCAATGCCCACAGTCTCGTGGATGAGCACCTTGAACGAGCCATCCTTGATCCATTTCTGCACATTCTCCTTGTGCTCCTTGGCGTAAATATCACCCATACCCTTATCGCCAACGATGAAGCCGCGCATGGTAATGCGCTTGACGAGGACATTGTGGATATTCTTGATGGGGTAGGGGGCGGAGTTGTACTGGGAGATCAGACCGCAGACGACGATACGGCCGAAGTCGTTCATAGCATCGAGGGCAGCCTCGAGGTGTTCTCCACCGACGTTCTCGTAGTAGATGTCGATGCCCTCAGGAGCGAGACGAGCAAGAGCATCAGCTGGCTTCTCGGTCTTGTAGTTGAAGCCGCCATCGAAGCCGAGCGTCTTGGTGATGTACTCGAGCTTCTCGTCTGAGCCGACGGACCCAATGACGCGCAGACCCTCGTGCTTGGCGAGTTGGCCAACCAGCTGACCGACGGCTCCACTGGCAGCGGAGACGAAGATAGTCTCGCCCTTCTTGGGCTTGCCGATCTCGTACAAAGACGAGTATGCGGTGAGACCGGGCATGCCGAGAGGACCGAGGAAGACGCGGATGTCCTCGAGGCCGAGGGGGTTGTCCAACTTTTGAATGCGGACCAGCTCCTGCTCGCCAAGGGCAATGTACTCCTGGATTGGAACGTGGCCAATGACTAGGTCACCTTCCTTGTAACTGGCGTTGTTGGAGCGCACGATCTTGCCAACGGTGCGGCTGTCAATGGGCTTATTGAGGGCGAAGGCGGGGGCGTACGACTTGGTCTCGGCGGGGCGCATGCGGCCACGCATGTAGGGGTCAAAGCTGGTGTAGAGGGACTGCAGGACGACGCCGTTGTCGGGAGCGGCAACGCTGGCATCATAAGCGGCGGTCTCGACGACCAGGTCCTGCCCAGCGACGGGGTATCCCTGGGGAATCTTCTTGAATGTGAGAACCTTGTTGGCAGACATTATGTAGATGTGTTATAGAAAAGATAAAGATGGGAATTAGAAATTTGTCGAAGTATGGCGGGAGCTCTTTATATATGACGATTGCTGTTCATCAAAGCGGGGCTGTACCGAGGATGGAATACAATTCTCTCTTTGCCCTTTTTTATTATAAACCAGGCTGATCCCGGAGAAGGTTCTCGAGATGGTGATGGTCCAGCCGATAGACTCCACTTTCCGCAGTTTCTGCTTTGATATGCATAATTTATATGCCCATGCTCCTAGCGTACATTCAATAGGTGTACTATGAACACATAACTGTGGCAACGGAACCAGTCTTTGAAAAGAAACAGTGGGGAACGGACAAATTGAAGCAACCTCAGGCCGACGGAGACAGCCATTTTGGGTAGGAAGACCGTGACCCTCGGCATCTCAACAAAATAGAATAATTGTTGATTAATATACAACCCGATGAAAACGGTGATTGTTAAGCAGCGGAGGGGCTGGCCGTTTTTGGATAAAGCGGGTATGGAGGTACGTTGTATCTGTGCCAAGTATATACCATTCTTGTTCTGCTGTAAAGACATCCGCACTGGATTGGAAAATTATGCATTAAGTACATGAGTATGGAGCCATTTTCGGAATATGGACCAGCATTCTAAACCCAGAAGATGCGCGAAATTGGATACACTTAACCACACCTGGGGATATATCACCTAAGCTTTGCCAGCAAGTACGCCAGCGGCCTTATCAACAAAGTAGTGCTTGCCCTTGATCATCTTGACCATGAAGCTGAACGGCACAAATCCAAACATCTGACCCGTACCACCAGCTTCACCGACAGGCACGACCATCATAATGCTGTCGCCCTGGTCGTAGGTCTTGATGGCAGTCCCGCCTACAATTGCGGCTTTGAGATTGGCCGCCGCCACATGCGCTTGCTCCGTGGCCTTGAAACTGAGGCGCATTGAGTTGTTGGTGATATCGCCAGCAGCAAAGATAGGCAGAGTTGACCCGTCAGTCGACTGAACACGCATCTCTTTGTCCACCGTCACCCAGCCGTCCTTGTCCAGGAATTGAGCTGGAATGAAACTGTTGTTGGGGGTCGCACCGGTAGTGGGGATATACAGGTCGGCCGAAAGCTTGTCTCCGCCTTCCAGTGAGACTGTCCAGGTCGAACTATCGTCGGCCGGAGTTTCGACGCCAATGACTCGCTTCGAGGTCACGACCTTGACCTTCTTCTGCTCTAGCAGCCTGCGTGCGGCAGAGCTGGCGGATGACTTGAGCATCGGGAGCACGTGATCGGTCGCGGAGACAATTGTGATAGAGACCTTGCCGGTGTTGCCACTTTGTTCCACCGCTTCAGCCAGCTCACCAGCCAGCTCAACGCCGATAGGACCTGCACCGCCAATCACGATCTCCTTCGCCCCAGCAATGTGTTCCTGTGCCGACTCGATCAGCTGCTCCATGTCATTGTGGCCCGACTGCTTGAATGGAATGGATGTGCCGGTGAGCGAGCCGGTAGTGGCCGACGTTGTGCTTCCCGACGCGATAACGAGATAATCATATGATAGGGACTTGGGTTCGCCCTCATTTGGGGTCACGGAGACCGACTTGCCAGCGGTATCGATAGCAGTTGCGACTCCAGGAAGGAACTCGAACGCGTCGGGTCGGTAGCCTGCAAAAGCATCCTTGATTGGGAGCAAGTACTGCTCGGGGCGGAAGGCCTTGGGTTTGGCGACGATGCGTGGGGCGGCAATATTCCAGTAGAAGCTGGTTGAGGGGTTGATCAGCACAACCTTCGCGTCAGGTACATCACGAAGCACCGAGTGAGCGATATGAAGGCCTGCAAACGAGCCTCCAATTACGACTATATCGATAGGTGCCATGATACAGAGTCGTTGAATTTCGTCAATGGAATGGACAAGGGTGAGTTCCTTTTGTTTTGGGAGAAGGAATGGGATGTCTTATATGTGACAGATGTGATCTGCTCTCCGCGCGAATATGCAGGGTCCGCAGTAGGCTTGAGATACGTCCTCCAGGGCTCCTTATATTGACCGTCGTCAGCAAATAAAATGCGTTGGTCAGCAAATTTTGTATTTCTAATTCTACCTTAATGCTGACTAGCCTCATCGGCCCCAAATCTCCAGGGTTTTCAATGATAAATCGCTTTTGATTGGTTGACCTTTTCCAATATTTCCAAGGTTTAGGCCGAACCTTGATTTTGATGTGTTTGTTCCATTTGACATGTTTGCTTAGTTTGATACTGGTCAAAACTCAATTTGAAGTATGGACATATACTCAACTAGCTACGGAGTACAACATATGTTGTATAAACAAAGAAGAAGTAAGAAGGCTTGCTTCAATATATATATATACTGGGCATCATGTATAGTGGTGTTTTCTCCTTGCCCACAAATGCCTATATATATATCCCGACAGGTAAACCCTATTATTGTACCTTTTGCAGCTGTTCTGCAGGTTGCATGCAACTAATGAGTTTCACCCTCTGGCTACCAAATTTAGGAGAGGGAAACGGTAGCCCAAAGGACGTTGTACTCCGTACTAACAACTTGAATAGAACGTCTGTAATATCATCTCGTGCCAACTAGATATCCAGGTCATTAGTCCTACAACGTTGAGGACAAAGGTCACATAAGCCACCTATCCCAACCTTATTGGAAACAAACACCAACTTGGCTCTAGACTGTATGTTGTACACCTTCCTACAAACATTCTGGGTGGACTCATAGTTTGCTCACATCAAGGGTTAGATTGACTGCAACAAATTTCGGCCAACCTCATCTCAAAGATGACAGGCATGAGATCCGAATTAAGATCAGAAAAAGCCATGATTCCAGGTCTCAAACCTTGTTTCCGAGGTCTGAGTATGAGATGAGATTAGTCGACTTTTTCGGGTGTTGTTTAGTTTGACAGGTTCTTTTGGCAGATTTAGCGTGTTTGCCGTGTTTGCCGTGTTTGCCACAATTGTTTATTTCCCCTATCTCGGGATGTTTTCTATCGATAAGGATCATGTGACCCCGTGATTATTTTTGCGCTTCTCCTTGGGGCGCCCGAAGTGCAGTTTGCAATTTTGTCATCTTCCCATCCAATTTTTTTCCATTAGCATTATATCATGATGCTTGGGACAGTTCGCCGATTTGGCGTTTCACACGCGCTGCGCGCTACTGCACCTCGCTCGATCTCAGCGCGGTTGGCTACTCAGCTGCCGAAATGGCAAGCTCCTTCGACCATTTCATCTCTTTCTGCAACCAGATCGCTTCATTCCTCTTTCCCGAGGCTGTCTGCGGCTACTGCGCAGGCAATTGTTGAAGAAACCGAGCCCTCCAAGCCTGCGATAATCACAGAGTTTTCCGACCTAGCGGGAGAGAATCTCATTCACAACAAGATTATCAAGAACATCATTCAACCTGACCGGATGAACCTCAAGACTATGACTGAGGTGCAGTCTCTTACTCTCAACGAGATTGTCAAGGGCGATGATATGTAAGTTTGACAGATTCGTCTTGACATTGATTGGTCCGCTAACCCATGAGCCTTTTTCAGCCTCGCCCAGGCCAAAACAGGAACTGGCAAGACGCTTGCTTTCCTTGTACCCACTCTTCAAAACATTTTGAATGATCCCAGTGTCGATGTATCCAAGGTTGGCCGCCGCTCAGCCAGAACTGCTCCTTCAGAAATCCGTGCTCTTATTATCTCCCCTACCCGCGAACTCGCGGAACAGATCGCAGTTGAGGCCAGAAAGGTTGCGTTTGGCACTGGTCTTATTGTCCAGACCGCTGTTGGGGGCACGCAGAAGCGTGCCGGTCTTGCCAAGATTCAACAGGAGGGATGCCACCTGCTCATCGGTACCCCGGGACGTCTCAAGGACATCCTCTCGGACCCTTGGACTGGTGTCTCTGCTCCCAAGCTGAACACTTTGATTCTTGACGAGGCAGATCGCCTTCTTGACCAGGGTTTCGCTCCTGAAGTTGAAGAGATCCAGTCACTGCTTCCAGACCCCACAAAGGTGGACCGCCAGACGCTCATGTTCTCGGCCACCGTCCCCAGAGAAGTTTTGCAGATGGTCCGTCAGACCTTGAAGCCCAACTTCAAGCACGTCAATACCGTTCGTGAAGATGAACTTCCCACCCACCAGAGGGTGCCCCAGAAGGTTGTCTACACGCGCGGTCTTGAAAACAGCCTGCCCGCCCTTCTTGAGCTTGCTCAGAACTGGCAAGCGCGTCGGGATAACGGCGAGGAGCTGCGACCTTTCAAGGCCATCGCCTACTTCAACTCTACTGCTGAGACCAAAGTTTCCGCTGATGCATTTAACGCCGTAGCTCGCTCTTCAGAGTTCCGCCAGTCTTCTATGCGCAACATGAAAATGCTCGAGATTAACTCGCGCCTCTCGCAGGCGGTCCGAACTCGCAGCGCGGACAACTTCCGCAAGGCTCGCGAGGGCATCTTGTTCTCGTCAGACGTGACTGCTCGTGGTATGGATTTCCCGGATGTCACCCACGTCGTCCAAATTGGTGTTCCTCGGGACCGTGAGACCTACATTCACCGCCTTGGCCGTACAGCCCGTGCTGGCAAGGAAGGTGAAGGCTGGCTGTTCATGCACCCTGGCGAGTCAGATGTCTACAGGAAGCGCCTGGGTCGTCTCCCATTGAAGGTGGACACAGCTTTGGAATCCGCCAATGCAGACCTTACCCGGAGTCTGTCTAACGACACACCAGTTGGCAAGATCGTCAGTCAGATTACCGAGGGTCTGGCCCAGTGTGACAATGCCACCAAGGTCAAGTCCTACATGGGCCAGCTTGGTACCGCCACTGGAAACTTCAACAGCAAGAGAGAGGCCATCCAGGCACTCAACCAGATGTTCATCTCATCATACAATATGCAAACCCTCCCGGAGCTCAGCCCCAGATTGATGCAGCAAATGGGTCTCAACCGAATTGACGGTGTCAGCGTGGGTGACGGCACCCGCCAGCGACGCGAGGGCGGCTTCTCCCGCGGCGGTGACCGCAGTCGCTTCTCTCGCGATGGCGACCGTGGTGAGCGTGGTGGTTTCTCTCGCGGCGGTGACCGTGGCGGTTTCTCCCGTGGTGGTGAGCGTGGTGAGCGCAGTGGCTTCTCCCGTGGTGAGCGTGGTGGATTCTCCCGCGGTGGTGACCGTGGTGGATTCTCTCGCGGCGGTGACCGCGGTGACCGCTCGTCTCGTCCTCGCCGCTCTTTCGAAGATTCCTTCAACGATGACTTCCGGTTTTAAGTTTGAGTTGAATCAGAAATCAACTCTTGCCAGCCAGCCTGGCAATCATAATTTGTCTGGCATTTTCATGGGTAGCAATGTTGCTGTCTGGTGAGACCAGATCAGCCAAAAGTGAAAAGATGAAGCAACCATTCTAGCATTGGGCGGCGTTCTCCCATCTCTTCTTTCGGACTATCTTTGTGTACTATACGCCATTGGGTGCTCTGTGTTTCTTTAGACTTCTCTCCTCTTTGTCTTATACTCTATTTTGGTTGTTACTGCGGGATTCTTTTCTGGATACGAAGAACTGACCTTCACATTTGATTTCATGTACACTATTATTCTATCCAGGACTCAATTTTAATCTTGACCTCTTGACACGACACCTTTCTACCGAAACATGATAATAAACAGGAAAAGACTTGACCGCCTCTAACCAGATCCATTTTCGAGACATCTAAATCGTTGAATATGGGACAAAAAGGAAACCTTATATCACACATCCCAAGTATATCGCAATATGCACGAAGAAACAGTCACTCGTGAGTACAAAACAAAACGAAACGAAACGAAAAGAAAATAAAAGAAAAGAAAAGAAAAAGAAACAGGAAATGCTCTTAATCACGGGCGATCATGTGGTCTCTGGCAGGCCCAGTACCGATCCACTTGACAGGAACACCACCAATCTCACGCTCAATGAACTCAATGTAAGCGCGAGCATTAGGAGGCAGATCCTCGTAGCGCTTAACACCCATAGTGTTCGACTTCCATCCAGGCAGAGTGACATACTCGACCTGGATCTTGTCGACGACATTAGGATCCGCAGGGAAGGTACCAGTAGTGCGCTTTCCATCGGGCAAGATGTAAGCAACACCGACCTTGATCTCATCAAAGTCATCAAGGATATCAAGCTTAGTCAAGTTAAGCGCGGTGTAGTGGTTGATAGCGTGAGAGTAGCGGCATAGGACAAGATCCAACCAGCCACAGCGACGACGACGGCCAGTAGTCACGCCGAACTCACGTCCAACCCGCTGAAGTTTCTCGCCGTCTCCGTTGATCTGCTCGCTGGGGAAAGGCCCAGAGCCAACGCGTGTCGTGTAAGCCTTCACCACGCCGATCACGGACTTGATGCTGGCAGGGTTCAGGGCAAGCGCTTGCACGGCTCCGCCCAGGCCGGTTGATGACGAGGTCACGTACGGGTATGTGCCGTGGTCTAGGTCGAGCATGAGGGCGTTGGCGCCTTCGACAAGTGTGTTGGGCGAGTTCTTGTGCTCCTGCAGGAACTCGAGCTGGTCGACGATGTGGGGCTTCAGGAGGTTGCGGTATTCCTAGAAATTGTTAGAGATGTGGTTGTGATGTGGATGAACAGGAACCATAATTTGTCCTCTGCTGTCGCGTGCGATGGGCTTTTCTTGCCATTCGTCGATGGAATGGAGAAATGCCGGGTTTCATGCGTACCTTGAACCGCGCAATCTCCTCCTCAACATCATATGCCAGATCTCCGAACCGTGTGCGGTATGAGGTGTCCAAAGTGCGCAGCTTGCGCTCGAAGGTTTCCTCGTCCAAGATCTCGCCGACGCGGACACCGCGACGTGCGGCCTTGTCGCTGTAGCAGGGACCGATGCCCTTGCCGGTGGTGCCAACCTTGCGGCCACCGAGACCCTTCTCCTCGAGACCGTCGACGACCGAGTGAAGGTCGAAGCAGACATGTGCGCGGTCAGAGACGAAGATGCGTTGGGCGGCGCCCTTCAGGCCCTTGGCCTCGATAGCGGCCAGTTCCTTGAAGAAGCTGGGGACGTGGAAGACGGTACCGGCGCCGATCAGGTTGATACATTTTGGCGAGACGAGGCCGGAGGGAAGGATGTGGAAGTCGTAGGTGACATTGTCGTGGACAATAGTGTGGCCGGCATCTGTATCCAATTGAAAAAGGTCGGCTGGTCAGTCTCTGTCTCGCCGGGCTTTTGGAACGGCCCGCTTGAAAATTTCGACAATTCGGAGTAGAGGGAATGCAAAGCGAGTTGAACATACTGTGTCCGCCGGCTGCACGGCAGCAAAGTGTCGCATCCTGCGACAGCATGTCTGTGATCTTCCCCTTTCCTGTTCGTTCGTTAGCATGTCCAATGTGTCTCTGTTGGGGTTTCGTTCCCATTACCTTCATCTCCCCATTGACTTCCCAGAACGATTGAAACCATGATTGCACGCTTGACGAAGTCACGAATTCAGACTTATGCACGATCAATTGCTTTGGATGGTGGGGTAGGTTCGAAGTGGAAAGAGAATATATCTGGAGCCGATAGCGGGGCCAAGATCAGGTTTGCCGGGTGTGAGTTTTCTGGGCAATTTCGACCAGGAACAATTTAATTCTAGGGACTTGTAGTTAACAATACTACAATGAGCTATCCTTTTACGAATTTGATCTTTTTTTCCAGTGAGTCAGACCAATTTCCGCGAACGCCCGCTGTCACAGATCCGGCGGGGTGGCGGGGATTTGCAGCCTTAATGCCTTAATGCCTTAATTTATCTCGGTGCCTCAGGCAGAAAGGGTTAGGGCAAGGGCTCCAATGTATCCCATTTGTCGCATAGCATGCAGTAAAACGTATGAATATCCATTTATTTTCATTTACTAGAGCCCTGTAAGGGATTTTGATCTTTTGACACTATCTTTAGGTGGAAGGTCTCTACTCAAATGTAATGGGGAGCCCTAGCATTGGGAGAGGGGTCGGATGCTGCACTTGGGTGGTCGATCCGACTGAGATCGAGCGGCTCCTTCCCGTCCGTTGTATTGATGAGCTTGTCATCGAGAGGCCACTGGTTGGACAAGGGTATCTCGGAGAGCCAGGCAAGACGGCAGAGAGCTTTGTACAAGATCCGGCTAGGCTGCTGCGCGGAGGGCCTGGATGCCCAGGAAGACAAGGCCGGCTGCACCGAACGGGAGACCTAGTGCGCTACAACGCAGACGGCACGCTGGTCTTCGTGGGCCGTGAATATTTCCAGGTCAAGATCCGCGGGCAGCGGGTGGAGCTGCGTGAGGTGGGAGCACCATGTACGGCAGAGTCCTGCGGACGACATCGTGTCGGCCGTAGGGGCCGAGGTGATTACACCACGAGGCAGCGTCAACCCAACACTTGTGGTATATCTGGTAACCGGGGAGGCGGCAGATGGACCTAATAGGGTTCAGGAAGCCATCCAGCAGGCGACCCAGGGGCTGCAGGAGCGGCTGGGCAAGCAGCTGCCGGGGTACATGGTACCGAGCGCGTGCATCCCCGTGGACGAGATTCCGACGACTGTGACGGGCAAGATGGACCGGCGCCGACTTCGCGAGATCGGCGGTGCGATGAGGAGGGAGCAGCTGGCGGCACTGCAGCCTGCGCGTGGTGAACGGCGGGCGGCGACGACGGCGACGGAGCGGCGATTGCAGGACCTGTGGGCGTCGATCCTGGGGCTAGAGGCGGGCAGTACTGCGGCAGACTACAATTTCTTGCGGATCGGTGGTGATTCCATCGGGGCGATGCGGCTGGTCGAGGTCGCGCGCAACCACGGACTGTCATTCACCGTGGCAGATGTGTTGAGCAACCCGTCCCTCGGCGCGCTGGCAGGCGCCCTGAGTGAAATTCATACCCTGCGCTAGGACCATTCTGTTACATCTTGCTATCTGGTCTTCGTTAGTTGGACCTGACGGGTGCCGAGTGTTTGTAACCGCCCAGTCGACCCGTGGACAATAGGTCTACCTATATCGAATGCCTGACTGCTAGGCCTTGTATGAGGTCGGGTTCAGGGATATATAGAGTTATTGAAGAATGAATACGCCAGGTGGCTAGTACCGAGTTAGATGTATACATTCAACAACATTCAACAACACACGCGACACAAGAACACAGATAAACATCCATGGATCTGAAACCAGATGACGTCACGACTTGGATGTCACGTGATGCGACGCTCGGCTTCAGCTTGACTGCCCCTCCAGCTCGATTTTCATGTGATTATTTAGTTGTCTTTCGAAAGGCTTTAATTGGATTCACCTGTCGCCATGGGTATCCTTGGCCACCGCCATCTCGACCCTGTTGCCGAACCTATCGCCCTATTCGATCAATATGTCTCGAGGGAGCCGCAGACATTAGTCCTAAGAGAAAAGGTGTTCTCCGTTTCTGGAGACAGCTTCGAAATCAAATTTGCCAATGGTGCGCCGCTTATGAAAGTGCGCGGAGCGTGGATGTCGCTTTCTGGTCGCAAGAAGGTCGAAGACGCCCAGGGCAATCACCTGTTTGATATTGTCAAAGAGCATCTGCATATCCATACGACGTATGCGATCGAAGACACACATCACAAGAAGATTTGTGAGGTGAAGAGTAGTCTCGCGTGTATGTTTTGTCTTCTATGATGCTTTTTACCATGATTATTCTAAATGACAAAGGACATTGCTGACTTGCACTAGTGCTCGGCTCGAAAGCCACTGCCACTTTTACTGATAGTTACGGCAAAGCAGTGGCTCTCAAGATGAAAGGAGGCTGGTACGATCAGAGTGCTGATATTGTCGACGATAAAAGCGGCCAAACAGTGGCTCGCATTGACCGGAAACTGCTCAGCGGCCGCGACCTCTTTTTTGGCCAGCAGACCTACGCCGTCGTTGTGGCACCTGGTGTAGACGCGGCACTGATTGCCGCCTTATGTATATGTTTTGATGAGAAGAACAACGAGGCAGGCGGCCAGTAGTAACACTGGATGCACAAGACAGCATCCGGTTGGGGAGCAATTTAGCTGGGCCAGCTTTCTTAGCACCTTCCAGAGCAACCGTTGAAGCAGATATTGAAACATCTTTGCATATATTTCCATGTCAAAGTAGAACGAGACGGGCTTTCACTGGTGAGGCTCAAAGTTCACCGTGGGAAGTTTGGAACAATATCGTGGAGACAACCACATATTTACATCATAGTGGTAGCCTGCCCAAGACCACCAAAAGCGAGATATCAGGGGAAGTGAAACCATCCATCTATTCATCTGTACTGTACACGAAACTAAGGTTTCGTTTTAGTCGAGGTAGAGTTTCCAATATTCTCTCGCCTGCAGTTCATCCGCAGCTCAGAAAATATGTAGGCTCATTTGCTGCGCCTTGCGATAAGTCATGGCTGAGGTGGCCCCGGAGAACGACCATCTTCTGCTGCCAGTAAGCCTTGCACGCCGGATGAGACACTGAAACTACAGCACAGCCACCCTAATGCAAGAACACGAAGGACGCCACATTATCACAGCGGATGCATTCAATAACTTCCAAAAGAACGCGACTTGCTGTCTTCCGCTTTTACTACCAGTATCATCTTTCTTTACCCGCAACCAAGTAATCGTTACTCATATGGCACAATTCATACTGTGACCGGATTACATTTCGAGCAGAATGGCATCTCTGTGGTATTGCTGCGGATGTAATTTCGGGCCTCACAACTCAAGTTTATACGACTCCTGTATCCAATGCGGAAGAACACGGTGCGCCCGATGCGTGGGCGAATTTAATGTGACCCCGGAGGGATCGCCGCCACCAAACATTTGCGACTCCTGTGATCAGGAGCACAAAGGGCAAGCTCCACAACATGCCATCGAAAACAACAAAGGAGGAGAAACAGATGGCACTAGCCGAGCCAAGAAGGACCCCAGTGTACCTACTGCACTTCTTCGGTCTACTAAATATGTGTTTGGATTCTTTCCCAGACGAACACGTCCTACTATCCCAGGTACTCCGCGTGAAATTTCCCTTTCATCTCAGCCTTCCTATCCTGCAATACCACTGCAGCGTGAAAGTGCCGAATATATCTTATATTCCGCATCACTGGGGTCTCTTATGACACATTGGATTTACGAACAATCCTTTTGCGGGGCAATTTCTTCCAACCAGGTCCAAACGCTGGAGGCTGTCCTCGTTGAATGGAAGAGTACTCAACCAGAAATATTATATACAGAGTCAAATAACAAGACATCATTCTGGAATTCATTCAAAGGTATCCTTGAAACATTGACGGGTGGGGTGCTTGACTGGCGGCCCTTTGGACCATATAGAACGCCACTCGTTCAAGGCCAAACTAGAATATGCTGGGAATGCGTAAGTGTGTGTGCCCCTTGGTGGACGTTAATCTACCACTGACTTCCTATCTAGCCATGTGGTGACCCGCGTTGGGTGGTGGTTCCTCAGTCCTTTGCGCTCAAGATTGAAGAATACTCAAGGACTAACGCCGCACCACCAGATGGAAGCAACGATCCAGTATATAGCCGTTCGCTACCTGGAATAGCTGCCTCAGCTCATGGTTCTGGCGAGGGGGCCAAATCACAGATAAATAGTGGACAGGCCTCCGGATCGAACCACTCTGGGTCGAGAGCTCAGTGTCGAAGCCTGGAAAATGGTCAAAAACTCAGCTATCAGCTTCACGCTTTTCTTGTCTTGGTTAACTTCTCGATCTTTGGAAGCACACATTGCCTTGCACAGACAGCTGTTCACGACATGAGCGATGACGAGTTCTTTACGTGGATTCGAACCTCGTACTACTCTCATCGAGGATTTCTCGCCACCTGGTTCGGTCTCTACAAATATGCACACTGTGAATTCTTTCGGGTGAGTTCCCACGAAGCCAATACAAATAACTTGGTAATATATCCAGCTGTATAAGATCCTCTAAAAGCTGAGTATTATTAGTTCAGGAGGTTCGATGGGTACGAGTACGCTCCTCTGATGCCTGAATACCCAGACGAGGATCAAACAGTCTATCATTTTACACCAAAGCCTATGCGCCCTCGTCCACCAATGGCACCACATGAGTTCAACCATTGGTTCTATAAGAAAGGATGGTCTCGCTCTGCCCGAAGAGTATTCACTGCAAAGGGTTACAAAGGAAGAAACAACAAAAGGCTCAATTTCTGCGGAGAAGTGGTTCAAGAGAAGATTCCGAAACGAGAGACTAGTCTCGAGGAAGGGGACCCTGCGAGCGAAGACTTTTGGGGCCTGTACGTCGTCGAGCGACGGTCAGCTCTCAGACTGGCAATCTTTAGTCTCGCTTTCCTCATTCCTTCAGTCTACTTCTTCTTTGCATGGTTGTTCCAGTGGGGTCATGAAGGCGACATACAGAATGCATCCATTCCTATTACACTCTCACTGGCCCCCATTATGACGTTCTGGGGATTTGTCTTGTCTACTTCTCCCAGATTCGACAGCGTTCGTGCATTATGAGCCAAAAGGAAAAGCAGTTTCCTACTGTATATGGCAATATTTGGTCTTTCATGAGGGGTTGGCACTGAGTGGTAATATCCAGGTCTCAAAATTCAGGCGACATGTTTCGGGCTCGAATGGGACCTTGTTAGCATTTGGCTGGTTATGTATGTCAAATTCGAGCTATGGCCGTCCATAAGTAATAGCCGAGCTTTCCCCCTGGGGAATTGGTAGTGAATACAGCCTGGAGATTGTTCATCCCATACATTCCCATCTGCACATTCAACCGCAGATGAAAACTCAGTTGGCCGGACAGATGTTGCGAAGAAGGTGGGCATTGACCGACTATGTCATCGGGGTCGGGCGAAGGGCAGATTAATTACTGATGGCGTCCATTCACGGTCCAAGTAACCGGGGTGGGGGCCTGTGAGGGAGCCCGTTCACATATATCAGGTAGTCTAGGTCGGCAGGTATCATCATCGTTAGAAGAAGCGTAAGCGATCCCCAAGGCAGAAGACGCCGCTGGGGGCCTATTAATATGGTTGTCTTAGCTTCCTTTCGAAAGATTCATGCTGTTTCTGGTATTTAGAAACTCTATGAAAAGACGTCTCGGAAAAGCAGGTCCGGAGAGGCAGTAACTATCGGAAGTCATCAATGTCTCCGAGTTTGAAACGTCACAGAGCACTCCCAGGGGCTTATTATAACCTTGGAAGAGACCGATTGGCTCACGAACATATGACCAAGATTCTGGAACCAGACAAAAAAGCATTTGAATACTTATGTATTTGAACCACATAAGCCCTCCTAGTACCTAAGTACAAATCCAATCCAACTTGAACAAATCCATGAGAGGAAACACCGATAATGATAGAAACCCGATGAAAGCGTAAAGCGTCAGGTATATCTATGCAGATGTGATAAAAATCCCGGGTATTCACAATAACACCAAGTCATTATGCATCGCAAAAGAGAGAGAGATCAAAAGGGCAGGTAGAAGACATTAATAGAAGTGAAAAAAAGGAAACAACGGAGACGCCAGAAGGCTGGAAACAGGTCAGATCAAAAATCAGAGCCGAGCCTCACAATATAAGCCGAAGATTCAGCTTCAGCAATAGCTTTCCAATTATCAAGACAAGGCTCCAGTGATAAAACTCAAACCACTTTCCCGCCATCCCGAATCCACTCTCTCAATCGTCCAAGATCAAGGATACAGTCCCGATGCATCTCGCAAGCAACTTCCCAATGCTTACGCACCTGGATATCCTCCTCAATACCACGGAGATAAGCACTAAATCCGCCCTTGCTGCTGCCAGGGATGAGGAATTCATCAATATGATAATCATCAAAATCCTTCTTTGTCGTGCCGTCGTTGTCGTCGTCTGCGCCGTTTATTTTGAGACGGGTAGAGTCTCCTACGGCACTGATCCAGCCCGGCGCGAGACCGGTTTCGTTCGCTTGTTGGCGCGCATTGAAATGTGTGAGCATGCGGGCGTTGAACGCGTTCCATTCGTGCATGTACGCCCCCATTGCGGAGACATACCAGTTCCATTTGTCTCGGGGGAGGACGAGCTGCTTAGAGGTTGGGCCTATGCGGACTCGTTCCGGGGCCGAGGGTCGTTTGGGTGGGTTTGGGAGTTGGAGTGTGCGGGGCCGGATGTCTTCTCTTGTGGTCCTTTGCTGCTTAGCTTGGGATTCGAAGGGGAGAGTGGTGTGGAAGTCTTCTAGGTTCTCGATGCCTCCGCCGGTGGTATTCGTGAATGGTACAGTATTGCGGAGATTATCGAGGTTAAATAGAGGGGTGCGGGTTTCGGTGCTCGAAGGAGGCTTGGGCTTCTTGATCGGAGGTGCATTTGATACAGCCTGAGAAGCCAAATCAGGGTAGCTGCCACTGCTTGGTCTTCCAACTGAGACATTCGGCGGGACACCCGGAGTAGGAAGGTCCTCATCGAGGTCCATCTCCTCAACATCCGGTGCTGCTGTCCAGGCTTGCCCAGAAGGATTCTGGCCATTGAGAGTTTCTTTAGCTTCATCTGCTTCAGTAGCAACACTTGCCGGCTGGGGAGCGCTCCGCAATTTGGTGCCTGCCCTGGGCTGCTTCTTTGGACTACGAGGCGGCGCAGCATTTGCCGTTTGCTTGGTTTTCTCAACCTCTGGTGCAGTCCATGAGAGATTTCGAAGCTGTTCAGACCATGAATCTGCAGAAAACTTTGCCTGTGCAAAGGGTGTTGGTGGTTGCTGTTGCTGTGCAGTTTGATACAGTGGAGTAGGACCGAAAGGATTCGGAATCGGCGATCCAGTCGAGGATGCCTGCGTCGCTCCGTTTCGGAAGTTGGTACGGCCCCGATTCTGCGAGGCAGGCGATCTGGGAAGCGACTCCTTGCTTGGCGAGGCAGAGCCTATGAAATCGAACTGATCCAAATGATCGCGCCAATCATCTGCAGAAAACTTCTTGTGCAAGTAACTTGTGCTACTACGTCCATACGCGGCAGACTGGGGCCTTTCCCTATTGTTTGGCGGGTCAGTGCTAATACGGGTGTCTGTCAGATAGGTCGAAGCGGCTTGATAGTAGGTATATCGAACATACTTGACAGAAGAGGAAGAACCCGATGAGTTGGGCTGGTGGTCCGATCGGTACGAGCTTTTTGGGAAAGCAGCACTATCCGAGGTGTGTCCTTTGGGACCGTCCTTGTCAGCAGGGGTGCGTTGATTAAGGGGAGAATTCCGAGACAGCGAATGGAGTTCGTAGCTACCATCAGGTAGCTCAACGGCTCGAAGCCCATTTGCGTTGAGGAAGGAGTCAAAGTCCATACCATTTCCGGGGCTTGCTGTTCCTGGGTTGTGGAAGTCGGCAAACTTTTGATGCTGCCCGAGTCGGCTCTTTGGCACAGCCTTCGGTTTGGGCCTAGGCTCTTCCCCTTCACTCGAGCTGGTAGAGTCATAGTTATTGGCATTCCGCCTGGGAGAGGGGCTGGCACTACGGTATCTCCCAGATCGGCCAGAGGCAGGGCTGGTTTTACCTGTATGTGCGTTTTGATGGGAACCCGAGGGGGTGCGCATGGTGGCAGAACGTCCTAATCCAGTGCTTGAAAAGAAAGTCTTCTCACCCTTGCCTGCCTGTGCATAGCTTCTACTGGGTCGTTCGAACTCCGGGGTGTATGAATGGCGAGAGTTGGGTTGAGACGGCTCAGGTGATGTTGGCTTTTTCGCAGTTGGGGGCACAGCAGGCTTGAAGTATTGGCTGCTCATCCGTTCGGTCCGACTGTTATTGCTATATGCAGAGGTGTTGCGGGCCATTGGTTCGTCCCCTCCAGCTACGCCGGGCGCAAAGCCCTGCTTCTTCTTGAAAGACTGTGCGTTGGAATGGGAATTGTGGGCCTCAAAGGCAGACTTGGGCCGGGTAGACTGCGCAGAAGTTCCAAAGGGATGACGCTGTGCCCCAGGGCCTGGGACACCGCCAGTGGTACGACCAGTTGAAGGATCGAAGCCCTGCCATCCAGGTCCCTGACCTCCTCTCATATTATTAAAGCCATGGAATGCATCAGCCCTTGTTTGCGCATTATCCGGTTGCTTGAACTGTTGCGGACCGGCCCGTGCATGAGATGCGTATCGTCGAGCGCCAGCCGACGGGGTACTGGGGGTCGCCTTTGCGTACTGTGAATTTGTAGATGCCGAGGTTGGCGTAGGGCGAGGAGGATACGTGGGGGGTTGTGTTTTGCGCTGGGTGTTTGCCTTGGGCGGTCCGTAAAATTTGCCGTAGCCTGCGCGTAAACGATCGGTGTCGTATTTCAGTCGTTGCGAGGGGTCACTGAGGATCTCATTGGCGGCCTGGATGGCCTGAAATTTCGCGTTGAACTCGACTTCTCGTCCTGGGTTCCTGTCTGGGTGGTACTTGAGTGCTTTCCTCTAGGTTAGCAATGACCTCAATTATCACTTTGTGACATAGCTTCTGCAAAGCTAACCTAATTTCCTGAATTGCCTTTTGATGTCCTCGGCCTCCGCGCTGGGCTGGAGCCCAAGGTCCGCATAGTAATCCTTGCGCACGTCTGATTTCACCATAATGTTCGTCGGTTTCCGGCGAACTTATGCAGTGGTAATAAGCTCGAATTGCATAATCGGTGTTCAAGTAAACAATCGGTGGTCCCACGCATGTCCAGTCATAGAAGGTCAGCCCGAGAGTAAGGTAAAAAGCACGTTGCACGAAGGCAGGGCCTTTTGAACAAGACCAGGCAAGCAAAACAACAATGATATATCCTGCAATCCTAGCGAAGTTAAAATCTTACCCGCCAAAGGTTGCAAAATGTTGCGACACTGGGTTCAGTTCAGATGTGGGAAAAAAAGAAAGGGCAGAGCCTCGTATGCTCCGCGGTCTTGGTTGGCCGCAGGGTCCACTCCCAAAGCGCTAGTCAGAGCTCTGCTTAGGAGAGACAGTTCGGAATTTTGTCCAGGGGTTTGCGGCGATTTGAAATGGTCTTCAGTGAGACCGGGAGAGTGAAGCGGGGTGTAGGAAGGCAGAAGTGACTTCAATAGAAAATCGGAGATCCGAGTGGGCACCTGATGTCGAGATCAGGCAGTTGGGTCCAAGCGCAGATCGGAGTGAAGCAGCCAACAGGGCTGCAGGGTTCTTATGTGCGGTGAGTATCACGATCAATGAATGGAGCACATTGCAGGAATCGTGTTGGGTTGGGGGAAAAATAAAAGGCGGGAGTGTTTGTTTTGACGCCGTTGCTGCCCAAGGCAATCAACATATCAATGCAAGGCAACTTCAACATACTATACGATTCTTGATGCTATTGGTAACCCTAGAATTAATTATTTCCTTTCCTTGCAGATCCTTGTATATCGTATACATGTATAGATGGTATCCAAAACTATGGAAAAAGAATAATCACACGCCAATTGTACAACCCTTGCTAAGCCCAGGCCTATAGGAAACGGCAAGAAAGAGACAGGGTAGGGGAATGAAAGGAATGTAAAAGAAGACACCAAACGAAAAGAAATAAACCAGGAAAAGCAGCACTAGACATCCCCTCCAGGTGCGCCAGCCCCAGAACCACCAAAGAAATAGCCCTCCAAAAGATCATAATTGGGATTCTCACTCCAGTCATGTTGGAAGTCCATAGCCATACCAAAGCCAAGATCGATTCCCACATTCTGGCCTAGGTTGTGACCCAATGATGGCACACCCGTCATATTGTAATCAGGATTGGCTTCGCCTTCCATGTTACCCTGGCCTTCAGCATCGCCCGACCCAAAATCCAAGAAATCAAGACTCATTCCTTGCGGAGCCTCAGTGTCGGCAGACGGTAAACCATGAGTTTGAGTGTTGCTACCGGGGGACCCACTGTGTTGCGGCGGCGAGTTCGAGTAGTAAAACTGCGGGTTTGGTTGTGGGGAGTTTGGATTCTCGTACTTGAGATAGTAATCGATCGATGGATTGCGCTGTCCATAAGACCGGGAAGACTGGTCTGCTGAGAAGTTGGGGGCCATCGATTCTGGTTGAGGGTAGGATGGCCCTCCGGGTCTGTTTTCCGGTCGAGAGTGGTCGGGTAAAGGGGTATTATCGTTGAATAGATCAGCCAAGTTCATGTCGAACTTGGGGATGGGACGGGACGGGCGTGCCTGCGTAGCTCGCCGAGATTGTTGCCCTTGGCCTGCGCGATGTCGTTGGTCCATAGGTTGACGTGGCCGGGCGGGGTGGAGTGAGCTGCTACTGTTTGATGTGGCGTAGACACGGCTCATGTCTACCTGTGATCCGAATCCGGTTGTTGAAAGACACATTTGGACGGTTGCTTTGCTCATCCGCTCGAACGCGTCCCGACATGCTTCAGCCGGTGGGCATTTGTGCATCAGGTCGCCCAAAACAGAAGTTGCGGCGAGAACAGTGAAGTCGACTTCATCGAGGGTCTAAGAAAACGGAACGTTAGAGTAAGTGCAACCCTAAAGTCCAGGGTTGGTGGTACGTACTAGGCGGCTCCGAACCAACGGCGAATGCCAAATGGCATATAAGAAGGAGATTCCTAATAGAGTGTCAGTAAGAAAGCGAAAAAAAAGGGCAAAGACATAACTGCATACCGGCCATGAAAATGTGATGCGTAGCAAGATAGGTGTAATTCACCAAGCGTACTCTATGCAATTGGCGATAGATACGAATGACCTTCTGACCAGCCTCAGCGACATTAAGATAGACATGATCCTCGTCGTCACCTTCATCGGGATTAGAAAAGGACGGACTAGAAACATCATCCGCAGGAGTAAGCTCTCCCGCCAACTCAGCAGGAACCGTCAAGCTCTGCTGGTAGAGCAAAATGATAGCTTGCCAGTAGTTTAACTCAAGCAGCTCAATGGGGAATTTCACGCCTGTTTCCGGTCGTATTGGGGCAGTCTCTTGCCACTCGACCAACCGCCGATGCACATCATGGCGCCATGAGCGGAACGAGTCAAAGCCCTGAAGAAAAGGAGAGGAAAGCTCCGCGTGAGGAAGAATAGCTGCGCCAGGGCCTCTCTTCCGCACAGCGCGCGTCTGTTGGTATTGGAGGACATCGTGGATCTCGGATTGAAGAAGACGCAGTTTAAAATAGTGGAATGCGACATGCTTATATGTAGGGGCCCCGTCCGGTGGTGTCAAAAGACCGGACTTGGTGATGTATTTGTCGTCCATCATGGACGGGAACTCTGTGCTGATGGCCTGATCACTGATGCCAAATGGCCGTCCAACACACGTGGCTACCAGACGATCAAAGCTGTAGACGCACCACCACAACCGGCGACGGATATCGCGCACCCATTCGCGTCGTCCGCGTTCACGAGCATCGATCCGTGACTGCGCTTGGTTGCCATCTTTCGTCGCAGAGTCAATGCCCGCTCCATCCTCATAATGGAGCCCAAGGTCGACGGCTAAGCGCGTGGCTACACCGACGATATACCAGAGACCCGGTGCGACGGGTCGCAAGAGGGCAAAGCTGGCTAGAAGGAGCACTGCCTGCAGCTCTTCCAATCCACCAAAGCCCTCGCTAGAGGACGAGCCGAGGAACGATTCCAAATGAACGATGGCGGAGGCATGGTATTCCTCCGGCTGGTACTGATGGCTCGAGAGTCTCGGTCTCTTCGTCCCAGACGAGGACCGGCCACGACTGCTGCGATTCTCATCATCCGAGCTTTGAGGCTTATCCTCAAAGATGATTCCAGCACCGATAGCAAACACGATATTAAGCACATAAAGCGCACGTGGAGAACGCTTCTTCTCTTCTAGCAAATACGTCTTATCCAACAGCTCCATGAAATCTCCCCGGTGGAGAATCGGCATCTGAGGATTCGCATGTTCAAAGTAAAGATCGACCAGCCGTTCGGCTAGCTCCTGGTCAGGGAAAGTCGCACATTTCATCATCGGCCTTGTCTGCAGCCCGAAGAACGAATCGCGCATACTACCCCCTCCCCCAGCAGTGCCAGCAGCACTCTGAGGCAATCGATCGCTCGTTCGAATCGCTGCACGCTCCGGCATATTACCGGGGAGTGAACTCCTCACCGCAGCGAAGACAACACGGGCAAACGAAATGCCCGATGTCGACCCCAGATATCGTGGGTCGGAAGTACCCTGTACAGAGACCATGCCGATATTCGAAACAAGATTCTGCAGGCGCCAATTATCCTCGGTAGCGGGGTCATCGTCATTATTCCCCCCTCCTTTCCGCTCCAGTCGGTCGGCTTCTTCTTTCGATGTGTTCTTCCACTGTGCTTTC
Source organism: Penicillium egyptiacum (assembly GCA_911456345.1). Lineage (NCBI taxonomy): Eukaryota > Fungi > Ascomycota > Eurotiomycetes > Eurotiales > Aspergillaceae > Penicillium > Penicillium egyptiacum. Next base: position 311,636 of record CAJVRC010000903.1, read on the forward strand.
TCTGCCGCTGACCCCTCCCCGGCCTGAACGTCAGAACCAGAACGAGCTTGCGCGGCGTCACCATCAGCCTCGACCTTGATAGCCTCCTCCTCGTCGAAAGCGACGACCTTCTTAAATTCAATATTGTTATCCGCTAATTGTTTCTCGAGATGTGCTACGCGCGACTCCAGGAAATAGACATAGCTGCGCGGGATCTCCCGCTTTGTGATAGGGTCGTATCCGACGCAGCGCACGCCGGCCTTCTCACACGACTGGCAGCGCGGGAGGCGCTGGTCGCAGCGGTTCTTGCGCAGTCGACAGCGGTTACAGGCGGAGACATTCCGGAATGAGGAAGCGGACGAGGAGGGGGCGGTGGTGGAATGGGCGGGCGAGATAGAGGGCTCAGCCGTCGGGACGGAGGGCTTGGGCGCGGTATTGGGCGCGGGGTCGGTTTGCGTTGGCGGAGTGTCGGTAGGATGTGGTCTCTTCTTGCCTGAAGAGACAGGCGATGGCGGCGACGGGGGATTAGGCATTGTAAGAACCGAAAGACGAGAGCCGCAGAGTCGCGATCATCTCTTGGTGGAGTTTGCGGGGAATGCGGTCGGGAAGTGCGGTTTAACTCCCCCAGACCACATCAACATGATAAGACCACGAGGTACCCTTGATGTTCGTCCGTGGTAATGTTTTCTTCGGCAATTGGAGACTATCGCGTGGATCGTGCCAATTATGGCAAAATTCGCAGAGAGATTGGCCCGAAACGGGGGATTTGGGAGCAGCTTGTAAACCCCGGGATTCGGTTATTCTTCGGGAAATAATAACACAGCCCTAGAGACGAGACCTGTGGGAATATGGGGAAGAGAAGACACCATGTAGTTAGTGTACGAGCGTGGTGGAGTTGGGAAATTGAGTTGCCCTCGGGAAGAGGACCTCGGGCTCCCCCAGATTTTGACATGCCGAGCTATAATGGGACTTGGATGGGATTTGACGGGACTCTTGTGGGACTTTGACGGGACTTTTGGATTTTGATGTTTGAATCTGATATAGCTTCATCTGGAAGGTCTGGTGGACCGTTGTCAGATGTACGACATACATAAGGCATAGGAAATATGGGGATGTGTATAGGACAGGGTGAATGGCAAGAGGAAATTTATAGAACATGCGGCTAACCATTAATCCTACCAATACAAGAGAGTAATTTCTTAATTAACCGGAACCCGTCGGGAAACACATGTGCTTGGCCTGTAGTGAAACCAATTGTCTGATGTTCAGCCCGAGTGGATCAGGCTAGGAGACAAGGAGTAGGAGGCCACGATACTACGAGAGTACAAGACTAGGAGATGAATAACGTTTATAGAGAACATGACGGCCGTTAATATTGAGCAAGTCTGTAGCAAGATACTCTAACCGACAGAGACATGATGTTTGAGAGGACTCAGATCAAAAGCGAGAACAAAAAGACAATAACCTCCCAGATGCACATGAGTATAGTCATAATATAACCTGTTGATGCTCCAAGATAACATAAGAAAAGAAGAGACCCAAATTTTATGCTTCTGCACATGCAATGCAACCGTCTATAATTGCGCCGTTTCCCGGTCTCAAAGAAAAGTAATGAGGATGAAATAGCAAAATAAGGTATCATGATGACGGGAAAAGATGAAAAAAGAAAAAAGAAACGGAGAAAGGGAATCCGCGTCGCGCCTCAGCGCTGAAATGAATATGCTTTTCCAGAAGGATGGAGAAAAAGTAAAGGCGATGCTGCAAAACAGGCGACTTTCACAGTTTTAGACATTGGTATCGTGGGTGACATCGCCTCGGGGCTTGGGGAAATTGTCGACAGCGTTCAAGTTGAGTTGCGAAATGTCGAAGTCATGGTCGACACTAGAACGCAAGGAAAGCAACCGCTGCTCTTCCTCTGGCAACTCGTCCGAGTCTGAGTCCTGGTCCTGGTTGCCGAAGTCCGAGAGGGCTTCGCGTTTCATCTCAGACTCATTGACCTCAGGCTGACGAGTCTTGAAGCGCTCAGGCTCCGGGGATTCCTCCATCCAGAAACTTTGGATCGCGCCGATCAGGCAGACAATACCGCAGGCCCACCAGGCGAGCACGGAGTATCCACTACCGAGACCCTTTGAGTGGAGAAGGCCAGTGATGGTCGGACCAAAGGCCCTGCTGAGGCTGGCAGTCGAGGCGGCAACACCGTTGATAGAGCCCAGCACTTTAGAAGACGGGGCGGCATTGGCCAAGAGGATGGCGGTGGCTGGGAAAGCGATGACATGGAATGTAATATTGCTGATCAAGGACACATAGACGGCGAGTGTTTGCAGCTTGGCCGGAAGAAGGACGAGGTAGGGCACGGCCAAGTAGAGAGGGGGCCATACAAGCAAAACGAAGCGGAATGTGCGCAGAGTACCAAAGTGCTTGACGACAAATGGGAACAGCCACAGTTGGGCGATCATCGAGTACACGCCCTGCACAGCGAGCATAAACCCGATGGTCTTCGTGGCCATTCCCAGGCCTCCGGTAAACTTGAGGGGTAGTACTACGTCGTCATCGGATCTTGGTGTGCTCAGTAAGACCGGCATCAGTTGATCAAAGGAAACACTGTGGCTGGAATAGGGCAATGTACGTCAGTAAATTGTTTCAACGTATCGGGCAGAAGGGTGTGGCGTTGAAAAAGCGGGGGAGGAGACAACTCACTATGCAAGGATGCCATAAGCAACGATAGCAAGGATGACTTGCCGGGTAAAGGCCTTGGGCGCGGGGCTCTTCTGCCCCTCCAAGTCACAGTCAGCCGAGAGACCGTCATCAACGGGACGCAGGCAAGGCGATGATTCGGCAGTTTCGTATCCAGGCGGTGCATCAAAGTACTTCTCCTTGACGTCCACGTCGGAATGATCGGGAAGCTGCACGCGCGAGCCCCAGCACAGGTTGACCAACCAGTGGCCGAGTTCGAGACCGGGGTCACGACGGTGCTTCTTCTCCGGGTGCGTCTCCTCCAAAAACAGGAAACCGACCACGATGCCGCAAACCAGCACAGTGATGCAGACGAGGTTGGGCAGCAGGAACGGAAATTTATCCCACAGCGAGCTGCGTGCGAAGAGGGCCGGGTAGTTGTCGCAGGGCTGGGCCAAAGCGCCACCCATAGCCGGTCCAATGATCGATCCCAAACACCACACGAAAGGCATAATCGAATAAGCTCGTGGCTGATGCTCTTTCTTCGTCACAATCTCCGCAACCGTCGTTTGGAGAACCCCGATATTCCCGTTCAACATGCCACCCAGTGCGCGCGCAATCATCGCCGTGGCCAGGTTGGGCGCAAATCCGAATACCACCATGCTGATGGCCGTGCCCACGAGGCCCATGATGAGGACTGGCTTACGACCAATCCGGTCACTCATGCGGCCCCAGAACATGCCCGCAGAAAACTCAGCAAAGGTGAATGAGGAGGTGATCATGCCGGCGTACAGGGCGATTTGGCGGTCGTTATCCGTCACATGGAATGATTCCACCATGTGATACACGTATGGGAAAATCGACATGAAAGCAATTGGTTCACAGATTCGAACAAGTGCTGCATCACTCTCGTCAGTAATCAAGATCACCCATTGTATAGATGTGGTTTGCGCATTTTGCGGCTACCAGATCTTTTGTTTTTTCATAGTTCAGAACAAAAGTACCAAACTTACCTAACACGAATAATTGCCGAATTGGGAATGTAGAGATGTCATCGCTACAGCCATTGCGGGAGGGTCGGCCCAGTAAACGGGCTAGACGTTGAAGCATTGTGAAGTTGAGAGAGAAAATTGAAGGTCGAAATGAGCTGAAGCAGACACGAAGGGATTTCACAGAGAGGCTTAAAGACTCCCCGCTTCCCTTTTAGATTGTATAGCTCAGAAAGAAAAGAAAGGGAGCAGGAACAAAGTACCGGATAAAGGTGCTTTTGTCTCCCTTAATTTCCCCAGAGTAAAAGGGAGAGAATGTAATAGTGTAATTGGAGCAAGGAGCAGCGTCTTTTGATTTTAGGGCTTCAGCATTGCTCCCCCTGCGGTTTTGAAATTCTATCAAGATCCGATAAGGTAGGGAAGATTGCGTATGAGACAACTGCAAGGGATTCCGGAGAGTTTATAGAGAGGAGATTGGCGAGTTTCGAAGAATGAATGGCAGTGGAGTTCGGAGAAGAAAAGATCTATAAAGCCAATGTATCAAGAAGATGTCAAGAGTAGATCGAAGAGTCCAAGGAAAAGAAAAATGAGGGAAAGGGGAAGCTATTATAATAAGAAGTTTGACAGTGGATAGGTCTATAGAAATGATCAGGCGCCAAAGAACTAAAACGTCAACCGTTCAGCATCACAACTAGACATTTCGGTTACAGCTGTACATGCAGTTGGCAAACATTGGATCAGGACAAAGACGAACGAAGTGGGTCGGATTTTCTTTATTATTGTAATTATTTTTGTTTAATTTCCTATATTTCAGTTTTTCATTTTAATAAATAAAAACCCTTTATTCTATGTGGATCTGAGGTAGAAACCTGACATTTCCGTTTAAGAGTAGGGGGAAGCGGAAGAATCCCCCCGGAGGTAAGGAAAGGGGGTGGAACCAATGGGAAGAAATCGGCACATCGTCATTCTTTTTTTCATATATTTGATCTGTTGACTTTTTTTACTTATTCTATTTAGATTTTCTGGTCTATACTCGGGAGGGAACATGTCCTTCCGGAATTCTAAGAGACAATCCGGAGTATAGGAAAAAGAAATAAGAAACATGTTCCGATAGGAATTACGGAGTACTATTAATCAGATCAGATTTTGAATCGTAACACACAGAAACAGAATAATACCTAATAAAAAAGAAGAAAGTTTTTAAGTACCATCTTTGATTCGACAGATCCATCCCCCAGATCCAACAAGAAAAAGGGTAAAAAAGTTCTGATACATACCAAAATGATTTTCCTTGGACCCACGGCCCTGGCCCCCGGGGAACGGCATTAGGTCGACCTTTAGTCTCATAGGAGGGGGCGCTAATGGATACTTCACCCGTATAAGTTAAAGAAGATCGACTTTTTATTTTGTTCCCAGAGCTGTGGTTTTAGTATAAATTAGTGAGTGAGACGATAGATCTCGCCTTATAGCTCCGCGGTATCTCTGCACCTCCCCGAGACCTATATACTAGTATGAACCTACTTACTCCCGTACATTGATGTAGACTAAAAAAATGGTCAGATCGAAGAGCTAATTAAATATTCTATTTTAATTTTTAATATTTTCTCCTTTTCCGTCTCTACTGTACGTTCCGTACTCCGAAACTAAGTCCAAACATCATATCGTCATACTCTCCACTCAACGGAATGGGAAACCTAACAGATTACATGTACCCACTCTTCCCAGATGGCCGGGATGATCAGGAGAATTGTACTTTCTCATAAGTTGGGGACCATCTGATTGGGTGGAAACGTAGGTAAACCATGTTTAGGATATACAACTTGAACAAGGTGCGGTGTACGAATGTATCATCTCAAAGGGAAACTCGAGCCAATATTAAGCGCCATCCCGTCTATTGTCTCATTGTTGAATGCCAAAAAGCCGTTTTCAAGTCTCCAAAACTCAAAATTCAAAGTGTCTCTCTTTAATCCCGCCATCCCGGTACGGTACAGATGGAGCCGATGGAGTTGAACCAGTATAGAAAAGAAAAGCTATTGAAACCCTCGATCTGATGATCGTCCTGTCAAGGTAGAATACACACCGTACCAGTAAAATATACTCTGTACCTGTAATATCGATTTATGATTTTTGAGACCTTCGAGAAGACTCCGGAGAATCAGCTGAGCTTGTCAGAAATTCACCGACACTCCCGAGCCCCATCTATTGGCCGTTAGGCGTCGATCTGCGACAGGGGAAAACAATGCCGCCCCTTTCCCCCCTTATAACTATCCTCCAAGATATCAGCCATCAGCCATTGCGGCGAAGTTCGAGCGGATACCTGAACCGTAATGCCGCTCGAACTACTCGGTACATCGTACATTCTTGTTCTCCTACTCTGTATGTAACATTTTGGCTTTCGATCTCTATGCAAATGAAATCTATCTAAAAGTCGGTAAAGTGCCGACCCAACAAGAAGGGACTGCATGAGACCCAAGGGGCTGGGAATAAGTGGGACTATTATTTGTATGCAACACATTATCTACATATGTACATACTTTATATACGGAGCACCAAATACTCCGTAGGAGAAAAAGAGACTAATTTTATTCTTGCTGTACGACAGAAAAATTATCTGGGGCCACGCGAGGGAGTGGATAAAAAGCCGGTGAGAAGCCATCAAAAGAGAAAAACAAAAAGAAAATAAAGAGAACGTCATAGTTAAGTGGGTTAGCGGCTTGAGCCTCTCAGGGGCGCACCTAGTAACTAGGATATGCCAAAGGAGGAAATTCAAGAAACGGTGTGAGCGAGACATTGTAAACACGACTGGGGCTCCTGCAACCTGCAATATTCCCCTTGACTTTTTAACCAGTCATACAAGATGCCAGATGGTGATGTTGCTTCGGTCCTCGAAGTCCATAAAAAAGTCACCCCATTAGCAGGGTGACCGTGCCCAGCTGACAATGGGCTAATACAAGCAAGCTCCTGGGTCTGACAGGGTGTTTGACAAATTCTTCTATGCATGAAATACCTAGATACGTCGATCACAATGCATGCATTCATATGGAAGGGGGCCATTGGCTACAAGGGAGGCGGGATCGCTTGAACAATCGTGGAGAAGTCCGATACGCGAGTCGCAACCCAATATTGAAAGAGCCCGACGTACTCCGTATTTTGACACGGATGTAGCGGTGACTGTTGTTCAGGAAACAAAGCCCGTCAATTTTCCATGCCATGCATCACGCGACTATGCACTGCCGTAGCTCCGTCAGCGACAGTCGTGTCTACCTTGATATCCATTCGGACTGTTCGGAAGAAGGATTGCGACCCAACGGCCGGAAATTAGAGCCTGCTTTTCTTTTGTTTCATACATATTGCGATTCAAATCGGGACGAAGATCATGTGAGTGAGCTTCCATTTTTCTACCCTGCAGCCAACCGAATCATCCATGTATGGTGGGGGGAGAGAGAACCCCTGCTAGGCTGTTCTTCCGATTCTCGCCAATTTGGAGAGAGAGGAGGGGAAACAGAGATGAGGTGACCCTGTCTGCATCAACAACCTACGTCTGATAATAACCGGTATCAAGCGGTGTGTCTCTTGGCTGCATTCTGTTGATTATCTGCAGAGGATGCTTTGACGTCTGCCTCAAATTCTCCCTCGGGTACTCGTCCCTGGCATCCCGTGAGTGACTCGGTAGACTGCGAGCGCTACATGGGTATTGTCCTCACAGCCCGGTCATTTGCGTCTGCACCGCCGGTAAGCTGTCCGACTATGATCGTCGAGGATTTTCGACGGCTTTGCGATTTGGACCGATATTGCGTATGTAGCCCATATCGATACCAGACCTCCGCGGTTATTATTGCCCAAAAAATCAAGAGCTTCGCAAAAGACGGTGAAGTGCGTTACAAGTCAACGAACGCCGTACAGTTGGAAGTCATGCTTGATGAAACCGACTTATCCGTGATGATGCCCTTGATAACACCCTAGATATGTTTCGCTGGATCTTCGGAGATCTTGCCGTGCCCTACGGAGTACTTGGCCCCAGCTTGCGGCATGGTATAGTTCAACCCGAACGTACATAGTGTCGGCGTCGATCCGTGCTTAATTTCATATGAGATCATATTCCAGCTTTTACCACATTCCTCGCGATGCCCTTGATGTTTCCTTCATTCCAAAGTGAGCAAGATATTGCATCACATCGGAATAATATGCCTCAACACTTCCCGACCGAGCCCAATAGCAAGGGGGCGGGTTCGGCATCCATAGCACAGTCTCTGCCAGCCACGACGCCCGAATCGTACACTCCCGCCCCCCGAAGATCGCCACAGCACCGTATGACTAAAGGGGCTTGTCGGGCCATAGATCTGACTACCACGAACATGTCCTAGTTTGAGAGATACGACGTCCCTAAGGATACACCTCGGTTTCGGATAGATCAGGAGATTGTGATAATTTTTTTTATTATTTTTCAGACAGCGCTAACCATCCCAAACCAGACACAAGGGTGCATGATCCACATAGAACCGCAGCTGCCGCACCATATTGTCGGGTTCTGACAGTCGCCGGAATGGCTGAAGTGTGGCGCCTCAACAATCGAACGACGAAAATAATTCCAGTCGGCAATCGGAAAATGCTTCCTGGCATATAGAAAAGCTTCTTTTTGCGACCTGTCTCAATTCTAAATTGGGCAGAGAGCTCGGGCAAAATTGCCACAGAGACTGAGGTGGTTAGATTTTTCGGTGCGGCCTCCCTTCCTGTGATGGTTGACGGGAAGTAAATTCAATGTGATGTATCAACTTTATTGGGCAGTCCCGAGGGCCGAACGTCCCCGTCACTCAAAAATCCATCGAAATCAATGGGAACAAGGAAAAACGCTCCTTCGGGGTCCGCATTGTAATTTGCAGAGGATGCTTCGGGAGCGGTCCCCATCTAAGTGCCCTGGAACGGGACGTCATAGAGGGTGAGAATCCCGTATGGGATGGGGTGTCCGCGCCCGTGTG
>CAJVRC010000903.1:320329-338201 GCA_911456345.1 Penicillium egyptiacum
TCTAAATGGGTGGTAAATTTCATCTAAAGCTAAATATTGGCCGGAGACCGATAGCGGAAAAGGGGCAAATACTACATTGAGGGGCGAAAACAAGGGTTCGAACGAACATACCCCTCTCGATGGTTGTACAAAAGGTGTGTACATATCAATGTAGGTGATGTACATTGCAGATCACTCTAATTCCATTGTCTTTAGGCCCATCGCAAGTGCGATCCCGCTCGATTCGGATAGATGCAGCTTTCTTCCCCTAATTCCGATCAAATCAGGCTTCATTTCTTGCTATCAATAAAGCGCCGCAGGTCGTGCCGTCCTTGCGATGTGTACAACATAGGGAGTACGGAGTATGTATGCACTTTAGACGGGAACTCGTAACTTCACTGCAGTCTACCCGATCGATCGAGGCCAGAAGCTTCGATTTGAGGTTAATTGCGCTCCCGATTGTCAATACGGTTCACTACATTTGCTTCCGATCTGGAATATTGCGTTAAATGTTCTCGCGATCGGTTACACGATGCTTTTGGCTGTCTCGTTTTGGAGATCGCTGATGGGAATCATACTATCCATGTTGGACTTTTGCCCTTGATTCTAGACACTGGTGGGACCTTACTTAGCAGTGCTGGAGAGTGCATACAAAGTACGGAGCACTACAAAATACGTTGTACCATGGATAGCTGAATCTTCAATTTAATCGTTTAGATCGATCGCCATTCGACACTCCTAAAGCGCCACATTTCAATTGCCGGTCTAGATTCTATGGCTTTGTATTAGATCCCGGAAGATTGGGGAAGATTGAAATTCTATGGGTTGTTTTTGACACTACTTGGAGCCTGCATGGAGTGAGTGACAGGTGTACTTTTGTAGAATCGGCAAACCGTATCCGAAGCAAATTCCCGTGCATAATGCATACGATGTACGGAGCAAATTTTGACTGTCAAGATCGGAACCCAGTTTGTCTCTGGAGACCAGCTGCCTTGCCATGTCTTTTTTTTTAACTCCATAGTGTGTCTTGTAAAAAGCTGAACTCTGGCGCCGGTCCGGCAGCTGAACGGGATCTCCGCGGACCAATAAAATCTCTAAATCGCCCTTTTTCTCGGGGTCCCCGCCAGAAAGACCACGGAACTACGAGTCCAGTTCCACGGTACTAAGTTAAGAATATATGGAGTACATTAGTGTCTCCCGATGTCTCCCAAGAGGGGCTAAGGTAAAGAATGGGATGGTATTATCTCTGTACCTATGTTACGGTCCGATCTCTTTGTTTTTTCCTATTTCCGTGACCAACAGGAAGGATCTCCCTGATCCCCACCTGTGGCGAGCGGAAGGCAGGGATCCGGTGCCGCGGTGACGGGTACAAAACAAAAGTTCCGCGAGTGGACACGAATCACATCTTGTCTTTCGAAAGGATTTTCACGCTATCGATTCTACTTGCGGTCATGTGAACATTCCTGTTCCTGTTGAACCTGCCTCTCGTTTTTCTTTGTTTCTGATAGAGCTTCTTTCTTTTTTAAGTTTTTTCTTGATTTCTTTTGGCCCCGCAAGGTACCGGGGGAGCCGAATTCCGCTGACTTTTGATCTCAGCTGGATCTGTACAATTGTTACGTACTTTGTCGCCTTACTTCATGTACACTGGACTCTCTGATGTGATCAAGATTGATTCCCCTGCAGCGGTCTAGGCACCGAAGGATGTTGGTTTCATCGCATCACGTGCGGTCCTACCTCTTGGAGAGGGTGGATTCTTTGCCTGATGACTTGTCGATTTCCAACACTTGCTACGTTCTATTGTATAACTTTGGACTAGGCGACATCTCCCTGTCCTTGTCTGACTTGAATCGATACTCTTAAGTCAAATGCAGCGCCAAAGGTGCCTATTAGATCTAGACTTCGAGCGACAACTCATTTTGCTACTCCGTACGATTCATTTTCTAAGTAGCGGATACAAAGACTAGTTGGCCGATTTTTGGCCTTTGTCCTTGACGCAAGCCGGGGCTTTAATGACTCGAATGTTCATTTGCCTTGCCTCAATAGAGGTGGATGATATGACTCTGGGCAGAGTGCTGTACGCATAATTTGCCCATACAAACCGCAGAATGACCTCAAGTCTATAACACAAGTTGTCCATGTATAGCTGGTGATATGTAGTTAACTACCCCGTACATATTATTAATCGATATTCAGCGTACGGCCCAGGGAGTTGCAAAAGTCAATGCCGTCAAATATTACCCAATACGATATTAAGCTCAGTCCCAAAAGGCAGGTTGTATGCATGAACACCTACATTCATAAAGTTTACTGAATTGTGAACGAACTCCTAAAAGTACCGCCACCGATCATCTCCAGATAGAGTCCAGATACGAACTACTCCGTACAGAGCCCACATGATCTTCGGGTGCTGAACCTCCCAGCAAAAGTACAGTGGACTTTCTAGTACTTTTGCTTGCCGTCCCGGAGCCAAGATGTGATCGCCTTTCTAGCATGTACACTAGACGTGACAGCGGATCACAGAGTCTGTGATAGACCTGACATTAGAGCTAGGGCCAACGGACCAATAAAAACCCATGATACGTCCCCAATGATATATCCACCACATGGGTTGCTCCATATTCCCATTAGTTGATAGCGAAGATGAATCTTATCCTGTTGCACGGAACTGACTTCTATTCCAAATCTCAAATTTCAAATCATCTCTCACGTAAGCTCGGCCGTCTACCTAGGTAGGTATCATTGCCGTGGTATCTAACTATATGTTACTTGCTTTTGTAGCTTACCATTATAGAGACCGTTCTCGACAGTAGGCATTCACCTTCTGTACCATTTATTCACCTTAAGTCCTATTGATCTGTCGTTTACTGGCATTGCACATAAAGACATGCAAGTCCATATATCTTGCCTTCGTACCCGCCTAGTTTTCGCCTATATGCATGGTTCCTTTCGCGTAAATAAAGACATTGTAGGTTGGGGTATGTCACTTGGGAGTTATAACTATGTCGCTCGACGTAGACAAAGGCAAGAGGCAGCCGGTGGGTGGATACATCCTTAGGACAACATCCAAGGAGTAATATTCAAGAACCGCCCTGATTTATATATAATGGTTGAATTTGGTTAAAATTAATACACGATTGAAAGCCACACTATCCCGAGACGAGAATCCATACAGGGATTGCACACAAGAGCAATGCGCTTATTCTGTCCAATCTTACGTACTGGCTGGTATAAAGCTATCCCATAACCACCAGAAACAAATCTAGGAACGGCTTGCTGCGGCAATTAGAATCTCTCTTTGACGCTCTCGGCGACGATAAAGGCGCTACCTACTAGGAATCCGTCTACGGGCAGCTCATCCATAACTACCGTGTACTATTTACAACGCGACCCAGAGAGCGAGCTGGAGCAGATGACAGGGGACGAGTACGTTGAATACATATGGACACGGATGTGGGAACGGACGCGAGAAGAAACGCTCGCTGAGCAGGAGCGGCTGCGTGCTAAGAAGCAGCAGCAGCAAAGGAACGAGGAGGCGCAGAGCAATATTTATATAGAAAAGAAAAGAACACCAACTGGTTTAGCGCAATGTAATTAATACATCTAATAGGAGCGAAGCTAGGAGTGTCTTGCTGGAGCGACCACCGAATCCGTAAAGAACACACATTGCAAAGACACAAACACAAGGCCAAAGAGTTCAGCTAGTTGCTTCATCTTCTGAGACAAGGACATAATCAGAAGCATCTGTACCTTTGTTGACTTCGCCCGGATTAGAGTGCTGTCCCTCGGGCTCTTCCACTTGTGGCTGTCGCCCACATCGTTCGGGTTGTTGCGAGAGCTTTTGTGTAACAAGGGCGAGTTGTCCTGAAGTTGAGGCTTGTACTTCGAGCAAGTGTTTTATAAGCTCTTGCTGTGTGTTTATTTGTTGGTCGGCGACCTCGAGTAGTCTTTCATGCATGGCGAGCCTGTCTTTTAGACCGCTGTGTTGACAGGAGTCCCGCATGCTGAGCTGCTCTTGCAAGCCAGTAATCTTTTCTTCAAGTATTTTCTCCTGTAGCTCAGATATCTTGAGTCTTTCCTCATGTCTGCAGACTGTCTCTCTCAAATCTCTCATTCTTTTCGCAGCTTTCTCCACTCTCTCTGGTAGTCCCTCGTCTATGAGAGACCGCCGTTCCAAGCTGCCTTGGCGTTCCTCGGGCATATTCAACCCTAGTGCAATCGTGGGGCCGTCAATCCTTTTCGTAGTATCTTCAAGCCACTGCTCGATGCTCAGTTTTTGCTCGGTGGTATAGACGTTGCTTTCGAAAGTATCCCGGTTTCTCTGGTATGTGGACATCGAGTTCGGGCTATGAGAGATTGCTTCCTGAGTAAAGATATCACAGGGAAGTAATGAATGGGAAAGATGTCACTGAGTCATCACAACCTCACCTAGGCAGAAAGTCCAAATTGATGACCAGTCCCCGAGTAATGGTCATGCTGGTGATCCATGGATGCATATTGATGGCTCCCAAGGTTCTTCACTGCTGCAGTTGATATTGCCATGTATGGCTTAGTACTAATAATAATATCAAAGACCGAAAGAAAAAGGATATTCAAGATCTCGGCAGGCCGAAAAAGCAAATAAAAATACAGTATTCAACCAAACAAAGGCAGCACACCGTTTCTTTTTTCTCTCTCCTTTGCTACATATCAGCGGCTCAACGACATATTAGCGAAGAATAGACAAAGAGTCGAGTCGCAATCAGACAAGATTGAAATGAGCTAGTCGACTCAAGTAGAGTCCGCATATGCTCATTGGTCACTCTGTCACAGGATCGGGGAGCCACAGCGGCAACGTGCAGATGCAAACAAGGGTAGCTGTTGTAACCCTACGGATCAGATGTGGGAACGCAACGGCTATTTGTAATGGTTATTATTTCAATGTAGAGATTTTATGAGGTAGTACCAAGCAAACGGTAAGATGCAGAGTTGGGCATTGCCTTGATCAGCTCATTTGTCCTTGGCGAATGATTCCCTTCTGAATATCAAGTCAGGTTTGTGCTGCATGATATTCACATAGCCCATTTCTGGATACGTAAGAATGCAACATGGATTTGAATTAGGAAAAAGTAGAGGCAAAGTAAAAATTAAAAAAGGATATACTATGGGTAAATATTCTGCACTCAGTGGGGATACTATAAATGGCCTATCGCCATGTGATCTTATCAGGACCTTGCCAGGTGAGAAATCCGCTGAAGTCATATCCCAATTCATTGAAAACCGGTATATCTGCGCCCTATGAAGATCCAATCCTGACCGACTATTTCAAGACTTGAAACAGCGCGCATTCGCAGAATGAGCGAGAGATAGCCGCCAATCACACAGCATGGCGCATCCCCGAGTCTTTTTTTCCCTTCCCGTACGACCATTCCTTTCAAGACGAGCCCGTTGCAGCCGATTATTCCTACAGGACCTTCGAAGACCATGCGTCGCCCGGAACCGGTTTCAGAGCACAAATGCCGCCGCTGAAACACCACATTCCAGCAAAAATTTCGTATCTGACGAGGTAGCACCAGACCTGTCGCATCTGGACCCTTCTCCTGAGGATTATTCGCGGTTCATTTTTCAAGACAAATGCCGGGTGAAAATACACGCTGGATCCGGTGGACATGGCTGTGTTTCTTACCTGCGCGAGAAGTACGTTGAAGAGGGACCCCCGAACGGCGGCGACGGTGGCAGCGGAGGCGGTATCTACATCCAGACCGTCGAGGGCTTGACGAGTCTTCACAAGCTGGCCCGCAGAGGCATTATCAGAGCTAGCAGGGGCCGAAACGGACAGGGTAAAAGCAAGGGTGGAAAACGAGGCGAGGACGTCCTCCTTCAGGTACCTGTCGGCACCGTGGTGCGAGAGGTGAGCCGTTATGATCCGGTCGAGGTGGAGTGGGCCCGCATCAAGGCGGCGGAAGAAGCGTCCTATCTTGCCAAAGAGGAGAAAGAGGTTTGGCGGGATCCTGATGATCCTGAAGATGAAGAAGGGTTCGAAGAAACAGAAGAGGCGGAGTTCAACCCTATCCAGCATGACCGATGGGTGCTCCACCCCGCGGCAAAGCCATCTGATTTCCTTATGGTGCAGTTCCCGAAATCATATCCGCGGCGACAGAATATAGCAGCCATGGAACCCAAGTCTCCCATCTGGCTGGACCTTTCAAAACCCATGGATAAACCCATGCTTCTGGCTGCCGGTGGTATTGGCGGGCTAGGGAATCCCCATTTCTCCACACGCACAATGGGACGACCAAAATTCGCAAGCCGAGGTGAAGGTGGGATGATGTTGGAGCTGGACTTTGAGCTTAAGCTCCTTGCAGACGTCGGATTGGTTGGGAAACCGAACGCCGGCAAGAGTACGCTTCTCCGCTCATTGACTAACAGTCGAACTCGCATTGGAAACTGGGAGTTCACGACACTTTCTCCCAGCATTGGCACTGTCATCACTGACGACATGAAGGGTCGTCCTCTTGTTGAGTCGAAGGCCCGTCGCACACACTTTACTATTGCGGACATTCCGGGTCTGGTAGAAGGCGCCCATCTCGACAGAGGACTTGGTCTCGGGTTCCTTCGACACATCGACCGAGCTGGGATTCTGGCCTTCGTGGTTGATCTCAGTCTTGGCGATCCTGTACAGGAACTCCAGAAACTGTGGCACGAACTTGGAGAGTATGAGCGAATGCGCGGTACAGATCCTGACTCTACCGAGGAAGACGACCTCATTGAATGGAATCCATTCGCTGAAAATGCGGATCGCCGACATATACTTGACCGAGAACCTGCCCCGATATCAAATACCAACCCCGACGGCTCGTTGCCTCCGCTGGCGATGACACCTCTGCATCTAAAACCTTGGTTTGTCGTGGCAACCAAGGCAGACCTGGAGAACACACAGGACCAATTCCGTGATCTGCAAAAATACTTGTCTGGTGTTCGGGATGGTTCGATTGAGCACCCATCGGGCCATGAAAGGGCTTGGAAGGAGAAAGTGTGTGTTGTTCCGGTCAGTGCCAAAAGAGGCGAAGGTGTGTCTCGAATTCCCAAATTGGTGATGGAGCTTCTCGAATGAAGCATGTATATTAGGAATCCCTCGGTCATGAAAATATTGTACTATATAATAAACATCAATACCTTGAATATTGCCTACAATCTATAATACCCTCCTATACATCTGGCTTTAGTTTTATTTTCTAAGTAACCACCTAGCTCCACGATATTAGATCCTAAGGGACATGAAAAACTGGTGTATTCTTTTTTGATCCGTTTGATTGCCAAAATGACATATGGAGGGTTTGGGTAATTGTTTTTTGGATGCGGTTGGAGGAATTCGAATTCACCATAACACGATCGATACATTGGGGGACACTCTGGGATTACCTCGGGATTTAGTCTCTAACATCCCTTCTTTCTTTCATTTCTTTCTTTCTTTCTTTCCGTTCACCTTTTCCCTTCGCCATGGCTCTTTCATCGGTCCTTAGTGACGCGTTGTCCGTTATCGCCGAGCCGAGCTCTGACGACCCCATCCTCCAATGCGACAACCCTCACCTTCAAGGGCTTCTCTTCAACGACACCGATAAAGCACTTGAGCTTGCTAACTCAAAATTACACTCCTTTCCATTTAAGGATGTGCACGCCTGCTGGCATCGTCTCTACACGGACGCGTCTATCGTCAAGGCCTGCGTCATCATCATCACGAAATGCGGCCTGATCTCAAAAGCCAGATTTGAAACCCAGCAGCTAGTTGTCCCGGAACTTATTCAAGACATAAACAATGCAGCGACTGAGCCGAAGCTCTCTCCCGACGCGCCATGGCTATCAGACGTCGTGGCAATCCTTGATAACGTCTTGATCATGTCTGGAGCCCCCCTCCGCGAGAAGCTGGTCGAATCCTTGTTATCCACGCTGCAGGCAGCTACAGAACCACCAAAATTTGAGTACGACGAGCCTGATAGTCCGGAATATCCTACTGCGAAGCGGAGAAAATTCTCGCCTCCTCTCTTCCCTCCAAATGCGATCCGTAACCCCCATCTGGACCATCCTATCCCGCGTCTATCGGCACCGTCATTCGATTCCATTGAACACCACATTCAAAACGTTCGCACCCCACTGGTGATAGAAGATGCAATGGAGCACTGGCCAGCTGTTTCGACGCGTCCATGGTCTTCGCGGAACTACTGGTGGGACCGCACGTTTGGGGGTCGTAGATTGGTCCCCATTGAGGTGGGAAGGTCGTATACCGACGAGGACTGGGGACAGAAGATTATCCCGTTCAAAGAGTTTGTGGACAAGTACATATGGCAAGGGAAACTAGCCCCGACTGGGACGCCAGAAACCAAGCCCCAGGTCACCAACCTTGATGGAGAGACAGCATACATGGCACAACATGACCTACTTACTCAAATACCCGTCCTGCGCAATGATATCAGTGTACCTGATTACTGCTATATCACTCCGCCGGGCCCAGATCCAGGAACACCAGTGTATGAGAAGAAACAGCGAGAGCGCGAGGCGAAAGTTCAATCACAGGTCCCTGAAACCTCGCATGACCCCCTGTCGGACGCAGCACCAAATGGACATGACATGGCCGAAAACAATTCAGATGCAGGCTCGCTTATGGGAATCCCTAGCGACCCGATTATCAACACTTGGATCGGACCAGCGTGGACGATCTCCCCTCTCCACCACGACCCCCATCACAATATCCTCGCGCAGGTCGTGGGGACCAAGTACGTACGGTTGTACTCGCCGCATACGCCTGACTCTCAGATCCACCCACGGGGACAAGAATGGGTCACGTCTGTTGATGAGACGGCAGACCCAGATCCTGTATCCGGGGCTCTGCCAACGACTCGCAGACAGGTTGACATGTCCAACACTTCTAAGGTGGACCTGGCTGCTATCGAGACTTCCCCTGCTGAGTATGAGCAATGGGAAGAGATGTGGCCTGGGTTCATGGACGCTGATTATGTGGAGACTGTTCTCAAGGAAGGCGAGTGTCTCTACATTCCTGTTGGGTGGTGGCACTATGTGCGTGGATTAAGGGCTGGGATCAGCGTGAATTTCTGGTGGGGTTGAGGAAACAGCTCTGTGAAAGATTCACGATGATATGATGTCTCGAAATGATGTGCTGTTACTTTACAAATGCTGTCAGATGATATGCTATTAGAACCCGATACAATCAAACTGTACGGTATTCTACATATTATTCGCAATACCTCGATTATTACGCATAAAAATAGTTGGCCGCTCATGGCCTCTGTCCTTGACGATGTAAGAAGACTTCAATAATCTGCTCTATTTGGCCCGAGATGATGTTAGGGATATATGTAAGAACATACCGACATGTTGTCGGGTGTTCGATGTCCTTAGATATGTACATACAGAGGACGTTTCTATGTAAAAGTGCCCATGGATCCCCATCTACGAAGCTAATGTTTATATCTAACTCCACCTTTCTACCAACTCGCAAAGCGTCTCCTCTCCACCCACATTTCCAGGAAAGACCACGAAAGGCACAGTGCGATGGCGACTTGTCTCCTCGTCGCACCGCCAAAGAGGCACACCAGGCGCCGCCTGGCCAACGATAGTAGCACGCTTTACATTCAAGCCCTTAGTCGCAGCATCCGAAGATGTGATCCCGCCCTAAGAAGTCAGCACCAATACACTATTCAGATAAAAACAAGAGACTAGGAACAGTGTATCTTACCTTTGCAATAATAAACCGCGGCTGCACCTCAATCCGCTGTAGAACACCAACCAACGCCGCAGCAACCACAGATCCAATCTTCAGCGACGACACCTCATCGTCACCAGTCACAAGCGCCCGACTCGTCATAACGAGCGTATCCATTCCAGCCCGCAGACGCGATTCCGTCTCCTCCACGACACGCGAAACAGCCCGCGCCACAGTCTCCGGCGACGCAATAAGTTCCTCGACCTTCATTTCAATGATCGCCAACTGACCCGACGTGCCGCGCCGATCCGTCAATACTTTAAGCTGCGCTGTAGTTTTAGGAACATATGATCCGGCAATGATAAGCCCGCCCGTCTGGCGCGGCAAGGGCAGGTGGAGCTCAGCAGCGGAGATGGGTGCTTTAGAACGGATACCGAGTCTAGTTGAGACGAAGGCCGCGCCTGTGCGGTACAGGAAGTGTTTGCCCTTGGATTCGGCTGGATGTGTGTTAGCCAGCAGGGTTACATAGCCTAGTCAATCCAGGGACAGAACGGAGCTTTGACATACCAAGTAGCAATCCCGCCACGAAGACGTGCATGTCACACTCCGTGGCCGCATTGACGATGACTACCCCACCAACCGGTGCAGCAAGCAGTTTCTCGCAGACGGTCTGCGGCCCGCCGGTGCGGATCTCCTCGATTGTCACAGAGCACAATTGGTTTGCGTTGAACCGACCGGGTGCCTTTTCAAGCACGTAATCCCGCAGATTGGAACTTTTATATCCGAACGTCGCGTCCTTGGCGAACTGTGTCATGCCCGCTGGGACGAGGCTGTCGCCTTCGGTGACATAGTGCACATCGTTAATGGTAAGCCTCCCACCCTGGAAGAAGAACGGGGCGAGAACAAGTGCGTCTGCAGGGCCAAAGACCGACTGCGCGACGTCCGGCTCGAGAGGGAAGTGGCCGCGTAATGTGCTGTCGCCACGGAGGACGATGTCGGCCTTTTGGTTTGTCGTTTTGGCGACTTGGGCGATGTTTGTGCAGATCTCTCGGATGAGTGCTTCTGCTTCTTTTGGTGGGAGGGCACGCGAATTTGTGAGGATGAAGAAGCCTGGCTTTGTTGATTGGAATTCGTCTGTTAGTGTTGGGATGTCCCACACTGTTAGGACGGAGATGTCGTGGCAGGTCTGTGTTCCGGTTGGGTCGTCGTCTAGCACAACCAGTCGATTAATTGGGGCTGTTGTGAGGATTTGGGTGATTTGCTCTTGCGCGTCGGTGGGATACTCTGCGGGGAGATTGGCGAGTGTGCTCTCGCGGGGGAGGACGGGGTGCTCGGGCTGCGACATAGTGAGTGATTGGCTTGGTTTCCTATTATTGTGCTACTTGTTAATGGAGTCAGGGTTGTATTTAAAGCAGGTGAAGTCCCGAAGATCAACAAGCGGGGAATGTGCGGGGAAGCTCTCGGAGAGAAGGCCGAAAATGCATAGATTCGATGCAACTATGGACTAGATAGAGTCAGACATGTTTTCCTCACAGGAACAAGAAACACCATAAACGCCGTGGAGACAGATGCAAGAATGAAGGGCGTTTGAATGCTTGCAAGCGTAGAAAGCCATGCAACGGTCATTATGCATGTAGCCGGTTTCAGAGTCCAGAGTCCCCTCCCATATATCCTTCCCATCCCATGCATCGAAGAAATTAGACAAAGATGACAGATCGTAGACTGCGTGATTGTTCGTAGAGGGGATTTAGCCCACCACACTGCGGAAACTCAACGCTTCGAGGAAGCCGCCAAGATCATCCTTCTGGACCTCGACAACACAATGCTCGAAGCTGTCGATGCGCACACGGGCATTCGTCTCCTGGACTACCTCCTGGAAGGCGATACCAAACCGGTTGCGGAGAAGATGTTTCTTTCCACGTGGATCTTCCTCGTCCTCGGACTCCGATTCTGATGAGGACTCAGACTCTTCCGAATCTTCGTCTTCGGCACCAGTTTCCTCTTCTCGCTCAGCACGCTCCGCTGCTCGCTTGGACCGGCGCTCTGATCGCTCTTTCTGTTTCTTCTCCTTGGCTTCTTTCTTCTTCTTGCGCTCCTCCTGGCGCTTGGACATGGCAGCGAAGTCAACAACACCGCCACCGCCACCAGTGCCGACGACTACATAGAGATCGCGGTCTTCATCGAGGCCAGCAAGGACGAGAGGAGTTCCTGCTGCTCTCTTGCGACCGATTTTGACTGAGTCACCCCGCTCTTTCTCTTGAACTCGAATGGCCTCGGCGATCCACAAGGCCAGTTTTGTCAAGGCCCCAGGGTTTGTGAAGAGTTTGACGTCGGGTCCATCCTTGACCACAGCGATGCGGAATGCTCGAAGGTGACGGATTTGATGTTTAGAGAGCAAGGAGGTACCAGTGCGAAGGATAGCACGGTGTAGATGCTGAGCCAGGGGTAGAGACTCTAGGAGAATCGTGGGTGATTCGGACGTTAATGAAAGGGCGTCGTATGCACTCCAGAACCGAGGTAGCAGACTAGCCAAGTCTGATTCGCCTGTGATTCCACTGTTCTCTGTATCATCGCGTGCTCGTGGCAGACGTTTGGCGTCCCAAGAAGCCAGAGTCTCATGTGGCCCAACTTCGAGCATTGCACCCACAATAACACCCACGTCTGTGGCAGAGAGACACGCCTTCCAACCCCAGCAACGCACAAATCCCCAGCCCTCACGGGCACTCGCACTCCCAGATCCCTCTGCTGGCACGAGTCCATCTAGGCCATACATAGGGGCGTACTTGAGCAGCCGTGATCGTAGTACACGCTTCAATTCCATATCCATGTGGGTATAGTATTGGTGACACTGGGTCAGACTGATTCCCATCTTGGCCAGAAGTTTATGCAGTCGTTTGCGGCCATTTTCAGTCCAGACATGCAGCCTTGGTGCAAGATAGGGACTGTGAAGCATACTCTCGTACAGTGACCAGTGCCGGACCAGAAGGAATCGCGGTTCAGGAGAAAGACGAATCGACGTATCGGTGGGTGATCTAGCGGTTGTTGGAATGACACCGTTGATTTCTCCTCGAATGTCACGGTTTGACTCCAGAGGATCAGGCGGGTTCAAACGATGCACTTCATCGCGAAGTATTTGACGGATGTGTTCACCACGTTGGCCACCCCAGCCTGCTGAGCCTCCTGATTCTGATGTGTTTGAAATACCCACTCCAGTCATTGTTCGACCACTGAGTTCCAGACTGGAGACACCGACAATAGCAAGCCACAACAGGTCGTTATCATCTCGTCCAAGCTCAGATGCCAGAGAGTAGATCAGGGACGAAATTGGTTCGGAGTATGAGGTTCCAGACGAATAGTATGATTGTAAAACTGAGTCGTGTCTTCGCTTGAGATTAATTAAACGTTTCTTTAATGACCGCGCTGAGGGTTGCTTTGCCTCGACTGGGGATGGCGAGTCAGTTGTCGGAGTCACAGATCGCGACGAGTTCGAAGAATTGATTCCAGTCTTTTTGCGGCGAGTCGGAGACGAGGCAATAGAAGAGCCCTATATCATGCATTAGCCCATTTTCGGGTCATATAAATGCCAAAACCTACTGAATTGCTTCTCCTCCGTTGGTGGGGCGGCTCCTCGCCTTCTGAATCTTCATCGTCCTCGCGACCTGACCAGGATTTGCGCTTTTTCGACCCTGTCCGCGTTTCGTCTTCGGACCCGTCGTCACTCGCGTCATCGTCGTCATCGTCTACCTCTGGCATTTCCAGTAACGCGTAGTATGCCTCTCGTTCATTGCGAAGCTCTTCCTCGATGTCTCCGTCGTCATACACGATGACTCCGCCATTCTTCGAGGTGTAAGCGGAAGTGATGCACCCTTTGTCAACTCCACGACCTCGCCGCCGCGCATTCGCATCTATTTCAGCCATGGCTTGACCCATCCCAGCTTGTCCACCAAAGACGTTCCCCAGGTTCCACGGCCGTCGCGCGTCGAATACCCAGATCTCCACGCCTCCCATATCTTCCGCCTCGTCCTCTGGGTTGCTCAACGCCAGTATCTCGCCTAAATCAACCAGACCACCAACACCGAGACAGACCACAACTCCTCCGCTGCCACCATTGGTGGTCTGCATTGGGCGGACTAGCTCCTCCCCCGCACGCGACAGATCGCCATATCCTGCAACGGGTTGGATTTTATGAGGGATATAGTCGCGTTTTAACAGAGACGTGAGAATTCGACAGGCACATAGCGCGTCTGGCTCTAATGCCACGAGAATCAAGACGGGTGGAGAAAGTGGGTGGTGAGATCGGAGGAGTTGTAGGTAGAGGTGTGAGATGAGCTGCCGAGGGAGATACATGGCCAGCTTGGGATTGTCATATGCTCATGCGACAGCTCATGAAGAAAGAGAGCTCGTAAGAATAGACCCTGAAATGTGAGGTGATTATTTGGGATGAAGCCCTTGCAGCAAAGAGTCTCTCATAGCGCCGGGGAAGTGGACAAGCGCGACGCGTCGGAGGCACGTGCCGGGATTCCATACCTCTTCATCACCTCGACGATATTTGCTCCGCTTCTTATATTTCTTGGATATTTCATTATTTGAATGTCTTACTCCTTGACTCCTTGAATTGAATATGGGTATAGATCTTCCAAAATAAGGCTTGGTTCATGCCCAATGCAAATTGGGTACTTTACGCGAAATCTTTCATCTGTACCTGTTGACTTTAAATTGGGTCTTACCATGCGCAAATGCTTTATTCGATCTCTACCACGCGGTGTCTTGTAAAGCAAGTCAAGGTCTTTCGGAGTCTCAGCTGGTAAAGGCCCTTTGGCGATATTCTTGATATGCTGAGCAAGCTCAGGTCCCGAGCTGCAGTCCAGAATCACACTATCACCTTTCTGCAACTCCTCGTGGCAGTAGATCCACCGGAGACAGACTTCGGATTCCCAAATCTGGAGATTTTCAATGGTCGCTCTGAAGTCTGCAATACCAGCCTGCATATTTGGGTTGTTGTAAATTACTTGTCCCAAAAGGATAGTTGTTTCCCTAGGGTGTTTGATCAGACTATATCTTTCAAATTCACTAATCACAGAGGTAACGCCGTGCGCCATGAGCATGCTATATTCCCAAAAACCATTCCAGTGAAGACATTATGGCCATGCATGCACGAGTCCGGGGAAGAACTTAAGATCGCAGCCAAAGGAAAGAAGACTTGCTGCTTGGCTGCATAATATTAAACAGATGAGCGGCCAAAAATCGATCCAGCCACCCAGATAGCGGTGCATGCACCAACGACAGAGATGCCAACTAGCCGCTTGCCCCAGCCGCTGTCTTCCGCCATTTTGGTCGTCCCAACAGTGCTCTTCAGCTTCAGGTGCAAAGATGACGAATGCGGGTCTTCGGTGGCATTTCCAGCGGAATTACCAAGTATGGCTGAATATTCCTTGTCACGCTTTTGCCACTTCTCCACAAGTCTCGCAATCTCAACCAAATCTTCCTTGAGAGAGCCAGGCTCAGTGGCGTTGGCATTCTCGACTTCCACATTCTGAACATTGCCGAAGAAGTCAACCACAGTCCGCAGGCGGCCTTCTTGCTCGCCTCCAGGGAACAAATCCCACCGGACGCCCGGCTGAGAGTGGATCTTCGACTCATCGTAGGAATCGAATAGGTCTCCCAGATTGAGTTTGGAAGTGACACTTGTCACTTGTGTCTCAAGGAATTCAAGAACATAGTATGTCCAGCGATCAATGACAGCGACGCCGACGTCGTTGTCCGCATGGTGGGAATAGGAGGACTGGTCGATCTCGCTGGAGCCTGTCGCCACGATGTTAGGCGAGTAGAAATGGGTGTACATTGTATTGGCCTGGCAAGTGTCGATCATGAAGAGCAGCTCATGATAGCGTTTCTTCTCCCACATCTGTCCAAACGCGTCCGCAAGATCCCACGCGCCGATCTCTTCAGCGTCCTGGAATTTTAAGAATTGATCGCCTCCATGTCCGGTCATGTACACGAGCACATTGCTGCCAGAGTCGGATCCTAAGCGCTTGCTGCGCGGAACATCCTCGTCCAGGCGGTCCGTCAGCAGTCGGATGAAGTTCTCCACGGTCACTTCATACCCCCTGTAGTCCACTTCAATGTTGTCGCCGTATAGATCGACGGCGCGGTCTGCATTACTGTAGACGGTGCCCGGAAAAGCGTTTCGGGGATTGCAGGCCATGTCATCGGGGAGCATGAGGATAATCTGTGAATCGGGGATGCCGAGCCGTTTGACGGTTCGGTATAGTGAGAGGACATTGGCGAGGTGGCGGTAGTTGAACCAGAAGCGAGAGGTAGATACAAGTACCGCCCAGTTAGAGGTGTGTTCAGCGACTACTGCGCTAACAAGGAGCAGCAAGGCGAATGCCCGTAGAAAGCGTAAGAGCAAAGCCATTGTGACGGACGTGGACGATCAGGGCATAGTAGGGAGGAGCACTGCTTGTATCACTAGCCGGTAAATGTGAAATCGACGGCGGCAAAGGACAAATCAAATCAAAGGCCACAGATATCAATCACAAGGACCATATCAAGGCCATAGCACGAATGGCCAGAAGAAGACAGACAACTTCAAGATGCTGATGAGATAGGAGATTACAAATGCTGGGGAACATTCCGTTGTTGCCAGGTTCCTAAGGCATCAATACTAACGCACGGGCCATGGATAGCGTCACCGCCTTCATCGGAGTCGGCATATTGGTCCCGCAGATCAGATCATGTAGTAGAAACTCGATTCCACCTTTTTCTTTTCACATCCATTTCGAAGGTACTGTCCAGCGCTTAGTTTGGACATCATATTTCACCATGGGAGGCAAGAAAGCAGCAGGTGAGAACTCCAAGAAGGCCGCCGGAAACGCTCGTGTATGTTTTTTTTAGAACCCCGCCCCCGCTATTATTGCCACATCCCTCAAGCATATGATCATTTGGATAAAAGCTGACAGTGCCGTACAGAAAGCGGACGCCGCAGCATCAAAAAAGGCGGCTGAGGACCAGAAGAAGGCTGCAGAGGAGGAAAAGCAATGGACGAAGGGGTCTAAGAGCAATGCTAAGAAGTATGTGAACTCGATCTCTCAAAGAGACTCGAGTACCGAGCTAATCACCTTCAATCTACAGGGAAGATGCCGAATCCAAGAAAGCCGAGGCTGCCCGCAAGAAGGCCGAGCGTGATGCCCTACTCGCCGAGGAAGAAGCCTCTCAACCAGCCAAAGCCAAAGGCGCGAACGCCAAGACCGCACAAAAGAAGACTCGCGGTCTCGATCTTTCACAACTGGATGACGCTCCTGCAGGAAGCAAGAAGGCATCTGCTCTCAGCGCCACTGGTATCGATAACGCACTAGATGCCCTCTCTCTAACCTCGAAGGACACATCCAAGATCGACCGACACCCGGAGCGCCGGTTCAAGGCCGCATATGCCGCATTTGAGGAGAGGCGCCTGCCAGAGATTGAACAGGAAAACCCCGGTCTGCGCCGGAACCAGCGTATGGATCTCTGTCGGAAGGAATTCGAGAAGAGCGAGGAGAACCCATTCAACCAGGTGCATGCTGCTGTCAATGCTTCTAAGGAAGAGGTTGCTGCGCTTCGCGAGAGTGAGCGCAAGAAGGTCGAGAGCAGGCTGGGTGGCAAATAGATTGGTCTGTTACTGGATTACAAGCATTCAGGCGCCTATTTATTTGGAAGTTGTGAGCAATGTGTCGATATTGTCGCCCTGGCTGTGGGTCCTAAGTCTCTATGCTCTCACATGCTCAACATGGATGGCATTGTCAAGATTTTGAGCCTCTTACCTTGATTCGGAGCCATTTGTGCACTTCTGGAATACCAGCCTTTTTCGAGTCATCGAGTCGCTGAAGAGTTCGAACGAAAGGCTTAAGCATTAAGCCTGGGGAATAGCAACCGTGACGCATTTGTTCTTACATCGCACCATGCATTGTGTCTTTAGCCTCTCCGACATATAAATTTACGAAATAAAATGATGAACATCCTTTTCAAGTTATGCGTCTATTCCGACAGCAGCCTACCTGGCAACCCGATATCTTGAACAATTATCTGCAGCAAACCCCTACATAGCATAGCTCCATGACACCTGAAAAAAAAAAAAAAGATAAGCTTCTGGACCCTGCCAGAGCGATATATACTGGTTGATATTTCAAATATGCTATGACATCGTAGCTCGCACATCCC
>CAJVRC010000903.1:338273-386768 GCA_911456345.1 Penicillium egyptiacum
TCTCATCCCAGCCAACACTAGCACACCAGCCCTCACTTCCAAACAAACACCAATCCACACCCGTCACAAACTCGGTATGTCTACCCATACGCCCTAGTTCTGCGCCAACCACTGGACCAGCGCGCATCATATCCATATCTCCACCCGCCACGTCTGACCGGTCACTCCACACTCGACAAGTCATATCGTAGCTAGCACTCAAAAGAACATTAGAAAGATGCGGCGACCAAGCCAATTTCCGCACAGCATATTCATGCCCGAGCATAGTGGTCAGCGGCCCTTGTTGCGGGGCCCGGATATCAAACGTCCGGATAGCACGGTCAACGCCGGCTGTAGCTAGAACAGTCGGACGGTACTTGTTCCAGTCGTGGGTGAGGGCTTCCGCAGGCGGAGCAGGGCCGCCCGGTTGGCCGGGGATTGCAGGCGCCGGGGGTCCGGCGTGGATGGGGATCTGGGTGACGAGGTGGTTTGAGGCGGAGGCTGGGGTGCGGAGATCGAAAACGCGCACATATGAGTCTGAAGATACGCACGAGATGACGTCTGGACTGTGAGGACAGAAGGATGCGGAGTAGGTGCAGCTATGGGTTGGGAGGGTGAGGAGGGACTGTGGGCGATGTGGAGACCAGATGCGGACTGTGCCATCCCAGCTACTTGAGCAGAAACGGTCCTTTGCGACGGGGTTCCAGCTTACGCTGAATACTTCCCGCGCGTGCTCTTTCCAGTTTGAGATTGGGAAATCGTTCGCTGTGCAGTCGAATAGCTTGATGCTGCCGTCGCCTGATGCGGCGAGGACTTGGTTCTCGTGGATTTCGGACCATGCTAGGTCATATAGTGAGTCCTGTGTCGTAAACCTGGAGGTTGTGGTAGCGCCGAAAGGTTAGAACTCTGCTCTTAGTGCCGACTGCGTTGCACACTCCGCTGGGTCTGCGAACATCCCACTTACCATTTTAGCGGTTGGATTCCATTGGCAGTCAGCTCCAGAATATGCAAGCGGCCATTGCCAACTAGACCAAAGTTGGAAGAGCTTGCAACAGCTAGCCGATTGTCAAAGAATGGGGAGTATTTGACAGCGCAACCGTTATACCCTTGTGTGCGGTAATGGAGCATGATGAGCAACTGATCGGCACCGGTCGCTCAAGGGCGGTAGAAAGGGGAAGAGAAAGAGAGAGAAAGGGAGATCTTCAAGCAAGCTAGAGTATCAAAACGACAAACGTCAACGGTCACGAAGATGTCAAGTTCGGATTCGCGTATGATCTCGGGATTGCGGGGATCAAATGGGCCGAGGTCCTTCCTTGGCTTTCAGGCACGGCCTTTTTCTATGCTTTCACATTCGCTTTTTGTTGATTTATTATAATGTTGTATATCTGCATCAAAAATAAGGGGCTGCTTTCAGGCACGGAGTAATCCTTTACACGTGTTTACCCTTTAACCATGATCTTCAATGTTGAGCGTCGAAGTCACCAGCATGTCCATCAATACATTTGTTTATACATTTCCTACAGAACTCTATTTCTTAAACGCTGCTTAAATTCAATTTAAACAAAATAGACCTCCTTTTGGAAGTAGCGCAGTGCTTCCCAGGTTGAGATGAATTATATGCATATAATGTTCGTGATCATCGATGTTAACGGAGCTATATCTACAGCTGCATCAGCCCTAATTGCAACTGTAACAAGGAATCATTATAGAACCTCAATTTTCCATTCAATAGCATAGACTTGAGTCAATCATGTTGAATAGGTACAAGTTGAGCCACCCCAGAATATTTTGCCTCAGCCTCTGCAAAGTATGGGAATGACGCCATGATTGGCCTCTTCTGAAATCTGCTTCGTAATCTGCTCGATTCAATTCTGATTGAATAGACACTCTTTTTGACATAACAGTCAACCGCTATGATAAGCTCACAACAATATAATATGCAACTCGCACCTCCACTGGGAGGCGATAACCCAATTCCAGCACCAAAGCACTATACATCCCCGGCCAGTGTATTCCTCAAAGAAGAAGTCTACCGACTCGGATCATTGCCAGGCCTGAGATCCCTACCCCCCGGCCCAGAACGCGACTTTCTCACCCTCTCATGGGGACCTATCGTCTACCGCACCTCATACGCCCCCGAAACCAAGCGTCTCCTTCCTGTGTTCATGCGCTACCTCAACAGTTCCGTGAGCCGGGCGTTTCGCCGGACATTGACAGGCTCCGATGAAGAAGTCGAAATTCTCACAAACACATATTCTTCCAAGATCTTCAACTCGCGAGAAATGTACGCGGATATGAATGAGGAAGAGATCCGACAAGTATTTCATGAGTTCAAGGTGTCGCTCGGATTACCTGAAACAGAGCTTCCAAGCAGACTGCGCATATGCTTGATGCTAGATGATGGAGCGTTGTCGCACTTGAAACGTGTTTTAGATCTTTCCTCGATGGCCGAGAGTGACGCAAATGTAGGCGGATGCTGGGTGAAGGTCGTTGAGGAGAACTTCCCGGATTCGAGGGTTGGTGATCACCCGCTTGCGGAGCCCGGTATGGAATGTGTATCTGATTCTCTGAGAGAACATCGTGGGAGTTATCATGGGTGGACAAGGGTGGCACTCGATGCATTAGTAGAGGTCTTTGATGGACTTCGGCAAATGAAATGCTTGGTTGACTATGACCGGGATGGACAGGTGTACTTGGGAGAGGGCAAATGGAGCCTTCTTTAGTCTGTATTGGAGTGTATTAAGCATGCCCTTTGAATCATTTCCGGCTTTTCTTCACATATCTCTCATAAGAATAGTTGGCTGCTTGTGCGGCCTGTATCCTTGACCACATAACTCAGCGATCTGGTCTATGCGAGATTAGATGGTATGAGGGATGTTCTTTTTTAAATGTCTTTTTGAATGTCTTTTTTGATGTCTTTGAATCTTTCTAATTCAAGTGAAACATGAATTATCTATCATAAGATGAAAAGAGTGAACTATTTACATATAGGATCGTCTTGGCTCCATCCGAAGGTGACTTACTCACTAGCACTGCGAAGAAGTGCGAGCCCTACGCTGGTGACCCCGCCGCCCCATCTATCCTGGTGAGCCGCCTCGAAAGATGGAGGGCTCCTACACCATTCCCTCGACCACCCTCCCGGGTGTAGGGGTGGGGTTCCGTATGAATCAAAAGTCACCTGAGCGATATCCTCTGCCCGCAGACAGTGATTCAACCAGCTACTCCGCCCTACGCCAATTCTTCATCGCCACCTCTGTTCTGAGTCTTCGATGGACCAGAGACAGGAGTGGAAGAAGAAGCTTCTTCCAGCACCCGCTGCCGGTCAATCTCAGTCCTCATCGCGGCTACGCGTCTATTAAGATCCAGCATGCTTGATTCCACTTGGCCACGATGGTATAAGCAGGGAATCCCGTCGCCCGCGCGCTTCCAACGCTGGAACCCACTTGTGAGTCCATCGACATGCGGCCAGCGAGGGTATTCGCAGGTGGTCCCGTGGCCGCCACGCTGCCAACGGTGGAGCCCACCTGTGTTTCCATCACCGACATGCGGTCAGCGCTGGAACCCACGGTTTATCGAGTAGAGGACCTGAAATGCATAAAGCATGATAAGACGCCGACAATGATATTTCACGCCACTCACAGCTTCAGCAAATCAAATGTTGGAAGATGAGACTTTCGCTATAGGAAGCAAGGATGAGATATGTTTTGTTCGAAAAGGGGATTTCGTGGGGTAAATGCGGGAATCGATCTAGTGGAACTCACACTTCATGGGCGTGCCGGTCCATTTTGCTCTCGGAAGCCACCTTACTGGACATCGAGAACGGTCATCGTGTGTTATATCCTTGCAGAGGGAGATGCATCCCTCTAATTTTGAGTTTCATACACAAAGTATTTGGGTTGAACAGGCGAGAAGGGTAACCTGCGGGAGGGAATGAGTTTTGTGGAAAAAAGATTTCGATTCCCTAGGTCGAGCACAAACGTGACAAAACAGAATATGAGTGTCATCGTTCGGTAGACACATACGATCTCGGAGTGTTAGTACCGGTTCTATAAAGGATATCCCTGGCCGTTGACAAGACGGGGAGGCCGTGGGCCTGCATCTATGAAAACGCAATCTGATTGGTTACTTCGAAGACAATCATGTGCCGATAAGCACTTTATCTCCACCCGTAGGTATCACTTTAAGCATCCATCCCGAGGCCCATTCATCACTTTTCAGAGCCTCAAAAAATGAGAATTGAAACATGGATGCTTTCATATCCAGGAAGCGTTTACGGATCTCAAATCCCAGCGAGGAGACCAAGCACGAGTTATCAGACCCCCGCGAAGACACTACTGATACCAAGCTAGCAATCCTGCTATCTCTCTTCCCAAGTATCAAGCAGGATGAGTTATTGGATATACTCGTGTCCTGCGAAGGGTCTGTGGAGAATGTCGTGGGACTCCTGTCTGCAAAAGGCTCCACAGTAGGCACGCCCGTCAGCAAAAAGCGAGCTGCTGTTGCCTCATCATTCGGCATGCAAGCATCTCTCTCATCGCATGTTTTTACGACGGCCGAAGATGGGAGCATGAAACCTTTGCATGAAAGTGTGAGCAAGAAAAAGCTTCCGCCTCTGCGAAAGGGCAAAACGTTACACCTTTATTCGCCTGAAGATATTGCCACCCACACACCTTGTACTATCATCCACAACTTCCTGCCAGCTAAAGAAGCAAATACACTTCTGCTTGAGTTACTTGATGAATCGGAACACTTTTCTCGGTACGACTTCCAGCTCTTCAACCGCACCGTCCAGAGTCCCCACACCCACGCTGTGTACGTCTCTACACCCGAAGAGCACCGGCAACAGACCTCAGAATACACCTACGGTGGCACATATCGGTCAAATGTGCGCCAGGCGACACCACAGCTACGATCAGTGTCACGCCAAGTACAGCAAACTGTCAACAGCGAGATCAACAAACGGATTCGAGACATCTATCCAGACGGAAAGAAGTTACAGTACCAGTCCTCAAAAGAGTGGCGACCCAACGCAGCGTTTGTCAACTGCTACGACGGGCCTACCGAAAGCGTGGGATATCACTCCGACGAACTCACCTACCTCGGGCCCCACCCAGTGATAGGAAGCCTGAGCTTGGGCGTGGCACGCGAATTCCGAGTCCGTCGGATAGTAGCTCGAGACGACGAGACTGCGGAAGAAGATCGCGATGCCAATACGACTAGTCCAGTTTCAAATTCTGCACGGAACCAGACTGCATCAGCTGCGCGCTCTGACGCCCAAGGTCAAATCTCAATCCATCTTCCGCACAATTCTCTCCTCATTATGCACGCAGAGATGCAAGAGGAGTGGAAACACTCTATCGCCCCGGCTCGAACCATTTCCCCACATCCAATCTCCGGGAACAGGCGTATCAATATCACATATCGTTGGTACCGTGATACTCTACACCCACGCTACACTCCACGTTGCAAGTGCGGCGAACACACGGTTCTCCGGTGTGCACAACGCAAGAATGAGACGCGAGGGAGATACATGTGGATGTGCTACGCTAGCTTTGCACCAGGAAAGGAAGGGTGTTCATTTTTCCAGTGGGCCGAGTTTGATGATGATGGGGATCCGGTGTGGGGAAAGAAAGCCATCCTGGACAAGGCTCCTACTTTGGCGAATTTCTCGGCCTCTCAATAGATTACGAGACTCATGTATGGTAGAGATGTGGAACCATCCCTTAACCTCGGATATACAAAATACGAAGTATCTGTACAAAGTACAGGAACCTTGAACGGCCCGTAAAATAAGGCTTGGAGACATCGGGGAATGCGGAAAGCGGGCTGGCAATTCCGCGGACTCCACACTTGGCGTCTTGACACCAATGACATGCCGGATGCTGGCCTTTCGATCGTCCCTCGAACGTATCTAAATGGGCTGGCCTATTTTCAACAGTGTACAGAAACGGGTAAAGATTGCCCTGACACCCTCAACACGAAGACATGGATGCGGAATCCCCGCCCTGCTCCGGCGTTGCAAAAGTGCGGTATAAATAGCTGAGCTCGAATTTTATGCCTTTTATTGGTGATCTTTCATTTGCCATCTTTATGCGATCGTGATTGGAATCTACGCTATGACTTCAGGAACTGGGGATACTTACGATTATATTGTCTGCGGGTAAGACCTACGCAGAGAGATGCTTATAATCTTGCTAACCATGATTTAGAGGAGGGACCTCTGGCTGTGTGGTTGCTGGTCGTCTAGCTGAAAACCCGGAGGTCAGAATCTTGTTGTTGGAGGCTGGACAGCATAATAAGGACCTGGAGAATGTTCATATGACCGGCGGGTAAGTTACAAAGGCCTAGTTGATGCGTCCATTGTTACTGACAGATTAGGTGGTCAAACAACTTCGATGCCGAGACCGATTGGAACTTCATCACTCCTCCAATGGCGGGAGTTGACAATCGCCAAGTGAAGCTGAGTCGTGGCCGATTCCTTGGAGGATCCAGCGGGTGCAACGGCACGCTTTGCATTCGTGGCAACAAGCAGGACTATGATGATTGGGGACTAGATGGGTGGAGCGGAGAAGAGTTCTTCAAGTATATGCGGAAGGTAAGTGGCATTAGACCACGCCTCAAGGCCGATCCATACCTATATGAGTACGTACTAACAACATGACTAGTCGGAAACCTTCCACCCAAAGGCATGGTTTCAGGCCGATAAAGGGAGTCACGGATACTCCGGTCCTCTTCACACAGAGCCGCATGATCTGGCGCCAATCTCCCAGCTTTTGATGGATTCTTATGCCTCGCAAGGTATGCCCTTGCATCATGACATGTTCAGCACTGGCAACGTTGCACAAGGATGTGGCCATGTACCTCGCACAGTGTACCAGGGCACGCGGACAACAAGCGCAGATTTTGTCACCAACAAGAACCACCGTGGGAACATCACCATCAAGACCGATACCACCGTCGACAAAATAATCGTTAGCAAGCAGGCAAACGAGACCCGCGCTTCCGGCGTAGTTACGCGGACTTCAGATGGCGGCTCCAGCACATACTACGCTCGAAAGGAGATCATCATCTCCGCGGGCGCCTACTGCAGTCCTGCAATCCTCCTTCGATCTGGCATTGGCCCCAAGGCAGAGGTAGAACAACATAATATTTCTTCTTTGGTCAATCTACCAGGCGTCGGCAAGAACCTAATGGACCACCTCGTCAGTAATTCCTACATACTAACATGAACCATCCTAACACCCCACCCTCCAGATTGTATTTATGTTCTATGAAACCGAAAAGCAAGGCCTAACAAACGACCACCATGTCTACCACGGCGACAACTTCGACCGGACGTACGCACAATGGAAAGAGAAGAAAACAGGCTTTTTATCCACCTTCCCCTTCGGCAGTTTCGCCTTCGCACGCCTCGACGACCGACTAAAAGACGAGCCTCTCTGGAAAAGCGCCTCCCGTGAACCAGGTCGTGACCCCATGGGCCTCACACCACAGCAACCCAACATCGAGTTCTTCAGCACGGAGTGCTACGGTGGTCCCAAGCAATATGACCAGTTCCCGATTAACAACCAGCACGCGTTTTCCCTGATTGCAGAGCTGTTTGCGCCAAAGTCTCGTGGCTCCGTGGTTCTTGAATCGGCGGATGCGTCGGTGAACCCGGTTGTTGATTGTAATTATTTGGCTGATCCGCTTGATCTGTTGGTTCTTAGTGAGGCTTGTCGGTTTGGGAATGAAGTTGTTATGCAGGGTGCTGGGACTAAGGATATTGTCAAGGGGTCTTGGCCGCCGCATTTGAATCATCATACTTATAAATCGAGGGAAGAGTGGATTCCATATGTGAAGCAGCATGCGACTACTTGTGAGTTGGTGGAGTGTTGGATACGGTTGGCCTTCTGATTCACTGACGTGTTTGTTAACAGGTTACCACGCGGCGGGTACTTGTGCCATGGGGAAGAAGGATAATCCCAATGCTGTTCTCGATGAGAAATTGCAGGTCAGGGGTGTTTCAGGGTTGCGAGTTGCTGATTGCAGCGTCATGCCCACGTTGCATGGAGGACATACCCAGATGCCGGCTTATGGCATTGGAGAGAAATGTGCGGATTTGATCAAAGAGACATGGCGGATGGCGGGCAATGTCTATCCTCGAATCTGATTTTCATGTCAGTTCTGACGTTTTGGGGTTCATGTACCTGCTTCATGTCTGCGTTATACCAAGTGTTAGTACTGGATTGGAACACAAGGAGTATTTTCCATTCATTAGTCAAATAGCGAGTTGCATTCAATTCAACTTTTACTTCAAGAGCAAGAGAGAGCCTTCCTATACAGGTACAAATATAAACAATAAGTCAAGTCCGTCAGGAGCAAATAAACCGTAAGGTCCATAAGAATAGTGTGATGACCCCAAAAGAACAAATCCAAAAAGTTGATCTCAACTGATTTCGCTTGCAGATCCCAAACTGATACTGATAGCGTCATCATCCAGTTCATACGACATTAGGCCTGAAACCTTGCGATAATCGTTAGAAGGACGGGGCGGCACACCCGGGGTGCGCGAGATGGTGCAGTGGGTTTCCAGGCAAATAGAATGCGGTCTCGGTAGCAAAGAGTGCTGATGCTCGAGGCGGGCGCTTAGAACATGTTGGGCAGCCGGCTCAGAAGAATACGCTTTTATAACACTGTTGATCTGCCTGATCAAGTCTTCGAGCACGGGATGTTCAGTCAATTGAGTTTCCTGATAAAACTCGATCGGCACACCAATTTTCACTTTGAAGATCCATGTCTCTCCTGGTCGTAAACGCGCCAGATGGCAGTCTTCCATTGCCGACTCAAACCGGCATGCGTGGCCCTGCTCAACAAACAGTTTTAAGTCCGATAGGGCCCCAGGGCTGAGACCAGTACGAAGCTGCCGAACGACCTTGGAGACCTTTCGCATGAAATGAACTTCACAGGATCGTGGATCGTCTGCATCGGCATCATAGAAAATGTGCCAGCCAAGTGGATGGTTTTCTGTGCCAAGAGGAAAACGAAGCTGAGGGGAGATTGTATGGATACCAATAGCCGTGTCCACGCCAGATACAAACAGATTTTCTGGGGGACACGCGGAAACGAATACCAGATGACAGAACGCTGCTCTGGGAGAGGAGTGAAAGAGTCGAGAGGCCTGTCGAATAGAATTACCCACGTCAGAGGATCTTCTCATTTTCTTCTTCAACCGGCGGAGGGAAAATTCATTCAGAGCAGTTCTCAACGTCTCAAATGAGTGGAACCCTAACGGAAGCAATGGCTTGAACCCGTTTCTAGAACTTCCGTCAACATATGCTATGGCTATCCTGTCACTGTCAACGACCAAGTTCGAAGCGAGCACAGAAGAGGCCAGGACCATTGATGTCAAAAGGCTAACAGAAGACTGCTGCCTGTTTTATACGGTCAGCAAAACATGTTCTCTTTGACGAGTAGGGAAACAGGTTCAACTCACAAATTGTCAAAAAGTATAATAATGTCAAGGGGTGCAAGGGTCGACGTCTCAGGCAGGGAAATAGGCTCAACATCAACAGACACATTTACTGACGTCCACACAGACATCGAATCTGTGCCCATGCACGGCCAGCCTGCGTAGGATCTCATTGTGGCAAATGCGACAGGAAGCTCCAACGGACAAAGTAATCCGGATGACCCTGGGCGCAGCATGTTTGATAAAGACCGGGCACCATCCATTCTGGGTTTGTCCTTTGAGATGGAATCGTCTGGCGGTTCCATTGCACCGGAAGCCGAGGCTGACTTTGAAGAGATACATGGCTCTACAGAGCCATAAGACCCAGAGCTCCAGCGGACAAGCAGTTGTGGCGCTAACTGATACCCACTCGCAGTCATGACTCCTCTTCGAGGATCAACACGGCGGCACGGCGTCTAAATAAAGAAAAAGGTTAGTAAGAACAAAGCTCTTGAAGCCATGACCGAAATTACCTGGTCGAGAAATGGGTCGTCATTCGCATCAAGACCAGTTTTGCGGATACCTCGGGAAGCTGTAGCATGATCCTGACGGATTTTAACGACATCGATATTGTACAGACTATCACTGAGGGATGGGGTTCTGGTTGATGTCGCAAGCTCGCTTGAATCGTATTCCACGCTCGTGGAAAGGGATGAACGGCGAGTAGGGATCTGTGGGTACGACATACTCGAAAGAGAGCTAGATGTCGAGTTGGCTCTATGTATCTGTGTGATGCATGGGGTGCGGCGTTTGAGCACAGTGATCGGTGTAGTTGGTGTCTCCTCCATGGTGTCGCGAGATCTAAATACGCTCTCTGTTGGTGACAGGGCGCTCAAACTCAATCCGAATATCCGAAGCCTCCGTCGCACGAGCTAAAGTCGATTGGGGCGTGACGGGACAAGTCTCTGAGTCCGATGGGATCTTCTTGCGTCTCTGCTGCTTCCAAAGACTGAAACACGACAGGCACGACAGGATCGATTCTTTGAGGGAATGAATGCTCCAGTAGTTGGAACAAGCAAGAGCGATGACAACAACGAAGATGAGCACAACGATAGGAACAAGGATCAATGCAATAATTAAAGCTGAGCTTTTGATATCATATGATAGCTTATAGGTCATTT
Organism: Penicillium egyptiacum; assembly: GCA_911456345.1. Classification (NCBI taxonomy): domain Eukaryota; kingdom Fungi; phylum Ascomycota; class Eurotiomycetes; order Eurotiales; family Aspergillaceae; genus Penicillium; species Penicillium egyptiacum. The sequence continues at coordinate 348,864 of CAJVRC010000903.1, forward strand.
TGTTCGAATATAATTGATGTGAGGAGGAGAAATGGGGAAGTAAACGACATTGAAGCCATATGCTCCTGCCGCTTCCTAGAGGACTGAAACGACTAATATGGCAATGACGATGTCGTTCCCATGGCTCCTGGACGGACGATCCCTGGAACTCTTCAAGGTTAAGTCGGATGAATATTCAAAAAGAAATGTAAAGTAGCAATTGGGTATCATAGTAGCACTTATATCCCGTTCCCTGCCATCGCAGCCATCTTTTCCATGACTGAGTTCAAAGTAGTATCATCCAGCCGCGAAAACCGAATCTAAAATGTGGTTAGTATAACTCGAGACTAGGCATCAAGGGTCATATACCATTTCGTCCATACCCCCACGAGCGGCACCTCCAAACAGCATCGGCTCAGAGTGAGAGTTTTCAATCTCATCTTTCACCCTCCTAGCCCAAATTCCATCCCAATGCCAATCCCCCGGAAGGCGAGCCTGCGGGCTTCCCCGTTTCAGTTGTCCTCGTGGCCCTCCTCGACGATGTGCCTGCCATGCATGCCATGCTCCAGGGTTCCCTGCAGCCTCAACCGGCAGCGAATCCAAAACCAATTCGTCGTCAAATGTGGACCGAATGTAATCCAATATCTCCGACACTGGGACGACAGTTCTTTGTTCCGAAAATTGATCCATGGCAGGTGCCTGTGCCAAACGTGGTGCTTCTACACCGCCGTCCTCACTAGCCGCTGATGTGACTGGGGGTTTTGACGCATTCGATTCATCGCCACCATCTGTAACCGGGTCCGCAGAGCTTTCATGTCCCGTCGATGCAGCACTTGCACTATTACCGCTTACATTCCGTGATGTGTTCCTCGATGCTAGTCCGCTCCGCTTTGCCCTACCAAACCAATGAGGAAATCCATGGCGCAGACTGAATCCGCCGGGCGGTAATCGCTCATCATCTGTTGCGCTAACGGGATTGTCACTTGCCGAGCCAGTGCTAAAGGTATATGTAGTGAGAGGGACAATCAATGGGTGGAACAAGTCAGTCGCGAAGGTGACTAGAGGAGGAAGGTCGGGATAGGTGTCTGGGAAGCGGAGCTGGAACCGGAGGACGGCTGAAGCATAGGGGCCTACAAGCGGGAGTCAGTCGACGCATGGCGCAGTAAATAATACGTTTGGATTCACCTGAGCGAACAAAAATCACTCCATTCCAGATTGTCGGGTCTCCGGGGGCGAGGCTCACATAAACCCCTGGCGGTGCTGCACGTCTCAAGCTCGCGCTGTGGAAAAGTCAGTACACAGATCGGTCTGCGCGGGGTGAACAGGCTCACAATTCCAGGTGGAGCTGCTGCTTTCGAAGAGAAGGTATGCATGGCAACTTGGAGGTGGACATGTTTACTTTAACAGAGGAACGTTGGAAGTTGGGAAGCTCCGGTTGACACCCAGCTTATCGATTGCTTATCGGCGATCTACATCCGACCTCAGACATTGAACTTGAGGTTTTTTAATACATATCCGTCAAGAGAAGACAGACTTTGTTAAATCCAAGACGAATAGCCAATACTAATAAAACATGGAAACACTGTTCCATGTGTTTCTTTGCTGAACATACTTTATATTTCACGCATCAAGTAGGTACATACCAAAAGTGTTCACCTCCCTCGAAACACCATACCTAAAAGTTCCTTTATATCAATTATGGCAACTCGCAACATTTATTATTATGGGAAGGGAGGAAGATGATGCTAGTTCTGGCACAGATAATAGTATCAGTTTTGATGTATGCGTATTGCCCTTCTTGCAATACCTGCTGGGGTGTTCTTCCTTCGTCGGTCTTCAAGAAGAGCGTGAAATTATCTGTCGGCTTTCCCCGACTTTCGTTCGTCTGAGTTCCCAGGTATCGTCTCCTTTATTTGTTTCCGGATGAGCTCAGCTGGAGCGGTAAAGGCTGAAGGGGACTATATTTTCGCTCATTTTAAGACAAGTTGCCAAAGAGGTCTGGTTTTGGAAATTTGTCGTCGTCCTTTGAGAGGAATGAATACACGTTAGTTCGGTTCGTTTATGGGAAGAGTGAAATACAACGGCGTCAGGTTGACCTAGGCGAGCAAAGAGGCAATATAATAATCCACTACTTCGACTCGAGATATTGTTGAGGCTTAGATTGCATAGTTATACGAGCTTTGGAGGGGCAGGTAATTGAGGGGTACTGGCGTCTTCGGTCGAATATATACATACATGTATTAAATTCCGCCAGGGCTCAGACCGTCTGACAACATACCCCCTGTATGCTTTTCCGCTTTTCTAGTTTATTCCAACCCATTTAAAATTGTCAATATGAAGACCATCGGAATCTGCATCCCAACCATTGAAGGCGGGGTCATTGCCCACCAAGAAATCGGACGAGAAGCAGCGCGGCGGGGCATTGCTTACCCTCAGATCGTCACCCATACCCCTCTCTACGGAGATCTGCAACAAGCGCTCAAGTCCGGTGACAACCAGTCCCTGGCTTCATTGCTAGCTGACTCGATCAACCGTACTGCCAAAGCTGGCGCCGAGTTTGCCATCATCAGTGCCAACACTCCACACGTCGTTTTCGATGACATTGTGGCCCAGTCAGATATCCCTGTTCTTAACATCCTCGATGTCACTGCAAATCACTGCAAAAAACAAGGATACAACAGCGTTGGTGTTCTAGGCACAACCTGGACTGTCAAAAACGGTCTCTACAATGGTCCGCTACAAACGAGGGACATGGCTGCGGTCTATGTGTCTGATACTGACCAGGCAATCGTCATGGATGCAATTCTAAACGAGCTGGCTAGTGGAATCTTCCTGGAAACTACGATAAGCGAGTTGGTTCGCATTTCTAAGGAGCTTGCTACACGTTGTGATGCTATCATCCTTGGTTGTACCGAGCTGCCTCTTATTCTTACAGAAGAGAACTGCGGTGCCGAGGTTGTCGACACAACACGACTTCTATCCCATGCGGCTCTTGATTTTGCGACCAAAGATTGAGCAGTACAGCCTTTTGCCTTAAATATCTATCTTTTTACTGCTCCAAACTTCATGAATATGAATCATCGCCCTCGTTAGGACACAATCTAATCTAAACCATGTCTATGATCCATCTACATGCTCATTGACTGTAAAGTCTATCCAAATCCGCTTCTTTCCCCAAAAGACCCAAATGTACAATCCCCTCACCAACGCCCTCGTATATCCCTCCAGCTACACCTTCCATCCACCAAGCTGCGAAATTTGCAAGAGCAGTGCCAACCCGCCCTTCGTTGAACTTGCAAACAGCAGCTCCAATATTAACAGTGCCTTTCCCCAACCCATCAGCTGCCTCCAGTGTAGTAGTCACGATGCGCTCAGTAATGTGATGTGTCCGCTCATACTCGTATAGTTGGCGCAATAGCACCCTTAGATATGGTAGAAGGAGCCGCAATAGAATGAACAGCTGCAAAATTGTCGAGGCGAGAACTTTATGGAGATATGATCTTGGCTGGGGGGTTATGTTACGATTCGCGCTATCCAGATCCCCGGGTGGCCGGGGGTATGGCATCAATCCAACCTTGACCGTTTCTGGCATATGGCGCTGAAGCATGGAAGTTTCCTCTGTGGTTAAGTCGGAAGGCAAAGCATCGAGAAGGTAGACCAAAGCGTTGACATAGAGAGACCGAGCCAGACGGCCATCAGGCTGCGGCTGCTGGGCTTCATATCCCGAATTGCGCAGAAGATTGAACGCTTTACGAAGTTAGTGGAATCCTTGCAATAAATATTTTATACAACAACTACAAGAGAACTCAGGACTCACCAGGTACAACTCGATTCCACCGGAGGCCAGACTCGGTCTCGTATTTCGTTGGGGACGCTATATCATCTCGGAGGCTATCTGATCCCACGGAACCAGAGTCGAACGAATCCAAGTCATCGCTGGCAGTGGAAGGCCTTTGGAGCTCGGGTGCTACCGACGCAGAGAATTGGCTATGACATAGCAGATGAGGTTCGGACGAAGATGACAGTCCACGGCGCTGATCCCCGCTTGACTCGGTGGCCTTGGGAACGGCTCGGGAGGAATATAGGCGGGGCAATCGACGCCGAATAGATGCCGGGATGGGGAAAATAGCGAGTCCCGAGTACTCCATTAGCATTGCGGTGATGTGAGTTGAAGTTGACAGCTAATTATTTCCCAGACGTATATAAACTTGTACGTTTTTGCAAAATCTGGGATCAAATGGTAAATAGGAAAACAACTAAAATAGTTCAACAAAAATCTCCGGTTTCACATGTCAATTCCAATGTTCCGATATGCTGGCTGATAAGGAGATAGGAAAATTCCATCAACTTCCTAGAAAAGGACCCTATGAGTTCTTAAAACGGATCTTGCTATCCGTATAATTCCTCTGATACCTCAGCTGGAAGAGCTCAAGACTGTAATTGCCCTGTTCTTCAGAGAACTGTAATCTTGAGGTCCCTGACTTTTCGTCCAAATTGATGGAGCACTCGCTATACGTCGTCCGACTCTAAATGATTGGCTAGCGATCGTAGACAATGGAAACTGCGCTTCATGAGGTTTCGATGCTGATCATACGATTCAGATCCGATGGATCGGGCAACGAGACCTGGGAAATCTCATGAACTTGAAAGCATATAATCTGAATCTATAGAACCTATTCTTACAAAATCAACATCATTTTACCAGGCATCATCTCTCTCAAAAGATAGATCCATGTGACACTGCGATCTAGATCGAGTGACCAATAATGCTGGAGGAAGAACAACACTTTGCGTCGATCGAGCACACCGCTAATTTTCATGACAGCCTCCATTTCCCGAGAGACCATCTCTTGCATTGCCGGAAGTCCTCTACACTCAGTTCCCAAAATGAACAGAGGCCAGACAAGATCATGGGCGAATGTTTCTCTGTTTGAGAGAGAGTATAAATGGTCCAAAATCGAGTCTCGCGAAGCTTGAATATTGGAATCAGCCGAAGAGTTGCTTTTCAATACCTGATAGCTGTATATCAGGCTTGCATGATAAAAGATGGAAACCAGATGCTGGAAGTCTTGGGCATGGCACCCCTGCAGGTGTATTCTTTGGCCTAATAGTGCCATTCTCTGCCTTGCTGCATCCACTTCGCGAATGATGTTCTCGATCTGGGCTGGGTCCACAGTAGACCCTTGATCATATGCAACTCGCTCAATTCGTGTCACTCGATGAATAACGCGTACAAAGTCACTGAAGATGGTGATATCGTTGGAGTTTTCAAATTGTTCCCCTGTGAACTCATCGGCAAGATCAAAGGTTGTGAGACCCGCAAAGACACTAGCGTAGTAATGTTCGTAAAGAAGGAATGTGTCGATTTCGTTGAGTGATGCGCGAGAAGAAGCCTGTTCTCTCCATTGGACTATAACTCGAGCTGCGTGTAAGTGCATTCGCCACTTTATAGGCTCTGCGTCAAGGAGTTCGACGTTGTATAGTATGAGCATTGAGGCGAGAATACAGCTGATCTCGTTCGGGTCGAGATTTCCAATTTGTGGCGTGTCTCGCTCTCTCAACGAGCTGATGTGCCTCGCCAGCAAGGCTAAGGCATTATTTCGAAATCGAAGCGAGATGCTTTGTAGATAGTTATGTCGAGGGTGATCCTGTGCATATTTGAATGCAAGGTCCTCAGATGAGAGAGACAACACAGCACAAAGGACTGTTGGTGACATCCAAGCAAGAGGAATGATAACTTGTCGCCATGGATTCGTTGGCCCATCTACCCAAGCAAGCTTCCTGGCAATGTTTTGTTGAAAATGCTTCATCAATTCTAACGTCGTGGGATTGATATTCAGCCCTAATCCACGCTCGATTGATGCGGCGTTCTCCTTAAGGGCTGGAATTCGATTCGTCGAGGTATTTCGATGATCTTCGGGAACGTCGAAATTCGTCTCAGCGGATTCCAGAACTGGTAGCATTCTTCCTGTTAATTTGCCCCTGCTGGCGACACCGTTACCCCATTTCAGAATGATATCATAGCCGGGGCATGGCAACCCTCGAGAAATGCATTTTCTGCATTCTGGTAAAGTCCGGTCGCAATTGATACGCCTCCTCGTGCAGTTTGGGCAGTCTTGTCCAGGTAAGCTCGATGGCCTAAAAATAGCTGGTGTCATCTAGGTACCTTTATGTGCACTTGTATTATTCAAGTGGTTCGCAGACATCAGGAGAATCTCAATTTGAATTAGACAATTGACAATCTGATCAATCACAAAGATATGGCATTGCTTAAAGCGAGGCGCAGCTTGGAATTGGCTGGGTCCAGCAAGGTCGATGTCGCTTGTCAAAATTCGCTTCGGGTTGAAGGCGAATAGACATGCATAGACACCGAGAATATCCGCAAAAAAAAGTTATTTAGGTCAGGTCTGGATTCGGTGGATAGTGTGACAGGAATAACTGCTGTTCGCGACGTGATGAAAAGCAGGATAAATGATCTCCCGCGGAACGGCCATCGAAGAGGAAACGACATCACGTGGATATATAGTCACGAATACATCCTGACTTGACTTGACTCTGACTTCAGTTCTTATTTAATTTGCTGGTGTAAAAGGGGAAATCCCAGCTTCAATTCCCAGTCAGATTTAAATTCCCAATTAAGCGAGTAGTAGCCAAGCAGACTTTTGCTACTTTTATTGTTGATTACTGCTTGTATCCAAAATGAAAAGGTTCGTACTGATAAATGGCACTGGTTGCTCATCACCACCATTCGTCTATCCCAGATATCTTCTATTGAGGTACTTCCTTTCTATATGCCGATCGGATACCCCTGTTCTGCCCAACCTAGTAGCACCTGCTCGTGTGTAACAATTTCTGAGACTCGCGCGTAGGGGGAGGGTTAATTTTCCCGCGCCGGTGACGGGAATCGGTTGTCTCTTGCATTCGGGCATCATCTGATTGTTCGGTGCTCGGGGGGTCGCCTTTGCCTGTAACGAACTCGTAAGTTCGGCATTCGACATTTGCCCAGGCCGTCGCTATATCACATCGAGTCAGGCTGGTGACTTGAAATATATGGCTTTTGAATGACGAGGAGATCTTCAACATACCTTCATGTTTACATCCATCTTCCCAGTCCTCTGTCAGGAAACGTAGGAATCCACCATGGCTAATGACCACAATATCTCTCTCTGGTCGTGCTTTCAACCAATGCCTAGTATCTCGAGCACGGGCCTCAATCTTTTCCCTCGTGGGTTCATATCGCCCGGTCTGTTATAAACACATTAGCTCCACCTTGCACGGAACTTGCCAGGAAGAAACTATACTTTATTGGTCCAACCCTCTTCCACAAAGGTCAAGTCCACCGCCAAATTCCCCTCGTCCATCTCCTGCTGCAACTCAACAAGATCGCTTCCCACATCGCAAGCAAAATTGCTGAGTTCTTGCAGATCCGGAAGCGCGATCAATTTTCTCCCTTCCTGTAATCTAGTTGTAATATAGATATATTTTTATATTCCTATTATATAACTTACACTGCCACGACTCTTTCTTACAACACAACGACAAACCCCGTCACAATTACAAACTCTGATTGGCCACCATCTCAGACACAGACCGGACAGCCTAGCTACTGTGAGTTTCTTTGTGGCTGTGGCTACTCTCCACTAACGCGACTTCTAGGTAACAATTGGTATCAAGTAATGAGCAACGTTGCAGAAGCATCTTGATGAAGTATTCCACGTGGATGAGCAAGGAAGATTTGTGAGCATGTTCCAATGGAGACTTACCTGTCCTATCAAATGCTAAGATACAGTCTGCAGCATTGATTGGAATCCAGCCGTCGGTGAAAACTGCACCAACATATACTACGGATACTGGTACTGTGTCGGGATTCAGCCGCAAAGCTCAAACATCGACAATGGGACCACCGAGGCCTGGTACCCGACGTGGTCATACACTCCCCCAGTAGCAACGGATACGGATTTCGTTCCTAGCCCTACCCAAAGCGGCATTGCCACTGCGTGTCAGGACTATTATATCGCAGATGAGGTACGTCCGCAGCCTTTGGCTTGATCCTTTGGCTTGATCCTTCGGCTAACAAATCACAGACCGATACCTGCGACAGCATTGTTTCCGACGAAGGCTTCTTGACCGAAGACCAATTCGTCGAATGGAATCCCGACGTTGGAACGGACTGTTCGGGCATCAAGTCAGGCTACTATTATTGTAGCCATGCACAACAACTGTTCTGCCGTCCCCCGTGCAGACGGGGATTACCTCCAGCTGCAAGGCATGGTATCAGGCCAGTGATGGGGATGACTGCGACCTGATCCCAGAACAGTTCGGTACCTTTTCAAAGTCCGAATTCTTGAAATGGAACCCAGCTGTCCAGTCCGATTGTTCCGGCTTGGTGATGGGCGATTATTATTGCGTCGCTATTCCGGACACTCCTGCCACTCGAACTGATTCCATGACTGCCCTTCCAACGCCAACTACGCCATCTGACACGATTTCAGATTGTTCAGGCTAGGCTGGTCGGATCGTAGGCTTGCCTCCCCCGACCCTGTCAGAAGCTAGACTAACGGTCACAGGAACGATAATTGCACGACAATCGCGGATGACAATGATATTTCCGTCGCTAGTCTTGAGGCTTGGAATCGTTCTCTCGGTGCAAACTGCAGTGGATTGAGCACGGACACGTATATATGTGTCGCTGCTCCCAGCAATACCACTAGCTCATCGACCACCCCAAGCTCATACTCGAGCACGAATGCTTCGCCATAATCCACGACCGCTCAAGCTTCCATACCCGCTACATCTGGTGGATCCACTCCATCTCCTGTTCAGGTATGTAGTGATGATACGGTTGATCTCATTGGTGCATAGCTAACTAATTCACACAGACCGGCATTGTCAGTGACTGTATACGATTCTACAAAGTCCAGGCCGGCAACGACTGCTATGATATTGCTCAAGAGGCTGGCGTGGCGCTTGATGACTTCTACACTTGGAATCCTGCCATTAAGAGCGACTGCTCAGGTCTACAATGGGACGTCTTTGTTTGCATCGGAAAGTCGGGATACGCAACTACCATCAGTACCGGCACGCCTGTACCTGTGACCCCAACCCCAACCCAAGTAAGTCACTTTGCAGTACCCCTCTCGCTCAGTGAGTAAACTAACGGCATGCTAGACCGGAATGGTGTCCGGTTGTCTTCGGTTCTATGATGTACAGAGCGGAGAAGGCTGCGCGGATATCGCATCTCAGGCAGGTGTTGCTCAAACGCAAGTCTCCCATTGCTCTAGGCTTCACAGTATGATGTGTGCCCTACAGGTTAACTGACACTATGTAGGGACTTCTATAATGGAACCCGGCTGTAAGCACGAACTGCGCCGGCTTGCAAGCCTCCGTCTTTGTCTGCATTGGAACTGCCAGCCCAACCACGACGATCACTAGTGGAACTCCAGTACCTATCACATCCAAGAGCTAGAACCGAACTGGGGAGCACAATTTCGACATAGAATAGGTCATAGAAACTTATGTTGACCATGCCAAATCCGCGGGAGCAAGTGAGTGGTCGGCCCATGAAGTAGATACAAGCTCCAATCTGGCTAGCTCAGGCATCAATCCTTTGATTTCTTGAAACCAGTCGTGCCAATTGTACGGAACGCAAAGCTGCAGTCGAGTCCACTCCCGACCTTCCAAGAGTCTTTTCCATGGTTTGAGGAACACCTTCCCCTTTTCATGGGTATAGAAAAGCTCTTGAGCCTCACAGGGCGGCATTTGAAGTAGCACACGTAGCCGGAGCACGCCGCGGAAACTCTTCTCAACTAACCCAAAGAACGCGTAATAGGTTGCCATCCAGTCCTCCTCAGCTTGCCCCGGGTCCCAGAAGCCAACAACAAACGAGATGTCCATAGATGTCATAAGAGATGCACAACGCGGTGCCAAAATCCTTGATATCAGAGAAGGGGTGTCCATAGCCTCGTTCATCACAAAGACATTCGTCCCATAAAGAACTTCCAATGCTTCTTCATATCTGTACGATAATAAGTCAATGCTCTGACAGTGGAAGGATACCGACTTACCCGATTTGACAACATCTCAGCCACTCCACGCTGCCAATTTTGGGCCTCGGGATGTGCATGTACCCCTCGCGGCCCGAGATTGAACAGATATCCTCAACAGGATCATCGATAAATCCATCAGAATGGTCACAAACAGCATGCCACCAGCGCCAGCGAGGCTCGCTGTGCGGTTCCGGCGATGGCTTTCTCCAAAAATACCGAATATGCACTCGCCGATCGCCCATAAGCTCGAGGTATATCAGCCTCCTGATCTCAGCCGGGAGACGAAAGAGCGGACTTTGCTGCTGGGAGCTTTTCTGTCGAGCTCCAGGGCTGCGAGGGCGTTGCTCTGGTTGGATCGGAAGCTTCCATCGATTGAATATATCGCCGTTGATCTCACAGGTGGAATCCCAGATTCCTATTGCGTTTGGAGAACATTCTCGCAATGTAAACCTGGGCTCTTTCGGCCCTTTCCTTTTGCGCTTGCAAAGTTTGTTGAAAAAAATGGGGTGCCATGGCAGTGGAGTCTGGAGGAGTAGTTGGATCAAAGAGGGGCAACGAGCCTAAAGCGCTAAACTTGCGTCGTACTTTTGCCCATAGACACCATGCAGCTTCGTTGGCTGCCTAATTTTGTCAGTTGCGGATTGTATCACCCTGTGTTAGTAGTCGAGAGAATATAATTCCAAGTCATTTTCTGTGATGTCTTAGCTAATCTGTTAATAATGATCTCTGTACCTGTAGACTAAAGAAATTCAGTTGGACTTAGTATGTAGATAATATTTTAGATTGATGTTTCATACCCCGCCTACCGAAGTGGGGTGCTCATGTTGGCGTGGGTAGCTTTGATAACTCAGCGTCAAATAATTGGCTTACAAAGGTTACTTACTGGGGGGCATGACATTTACGCCTCCCTGTCGGTGCTACTGTTGCGAAAGCATCTCTCCGTATAAGAGATCAGTTTTTGCGCATCTTTTAGAGGTTATCCGTCTCGAGATATTAGAAGGCGGACGGAGCATCGAGAGCGATCGCGATGAATAGCCATCTACTCGAAGCGTACGTGGGCTTCACTTAACAACCTCGTCTTGTATGCTGACTAAATTCAATAGCGACCTCAGTGGCGGTATTGTGAAAATCGACGTTGGAGCATCGGAAACCCCCTTTGACGTCCACATGGAGCTGTTATGTAATTGCTCGCCCTATTTCGAGAACCTGTTCGAACGCCGTTTCGACCAAGCTCTCACGGAACAAGTGATTTGCTTTCCGGATGATGATCCCCAAACTTTTGCCCAAGTCATTCTTTGGATGTATCGTGGTAACGATTCCGTTGATTTGATCGCGGGTGAGAAAATGGACTTCTTGGTTCGACTTTGGATTCTCGCCGGCAAACTTGAAATGACAGACCTGCAGAATCGGGTGATGCTGGCCTGTACGAAAAAGACCAACGAAACGCTAGGGATTATTGGTGCGGACACAATTAATTACATCTACTCTCACACCTTGCCTCAATCCCCAATACGTTGCCTAGCGGTGGATATATGGTTGCGACGATCTACCGCAAAGCGCTTTGAAATAAGACAGGATGAATTCCCGCGGCCTTTCCTCGAAGAACTCTGCCATGGATTTATCAAAGAAAGAGAGAATTTGGATTTGCCTAAAAACCTCCCCATGCTCCCCCATGACCGTTACTTTACTCAATCTTCACCATTGAGAGACAGGAATGGACAGGCTCTACCACCAAGAGGGGAAGTGGAAATTAAGCAAATTGCTACAGAAGCTGAGATGGAGTCGAGGAAAATCAAAATTCCTTGCTCTCGCGTGAAAAATGAATCAGTGACGTCAAGTTCGGTGTCAATCAATACCGCGGTAGGTGTTGATGAATAACGGGATATGTTTGGAACCTTGAAGCTCGGATTAGTTGGAAGTTGGCGATCAAGGAAGGGAACATCCGTACAATCTTCTCAAGACCTTCTAAGATCAAGCTAGGCTCAAGGTTAGATTAGAATCCAAATGCGTTAAATCTTCGAAGGCAAATACAATGAATATGAAAGCCAGACTCGGTGCGATCATTAGTTTACCTGACCTCCGTTCCTGTCTGTGATCTCACGTCCAATATGAAAAAATTTATGTACCTTCGTAGCCGTTGCGACGGTGACGATATCGCTCCCTCGTTACCGGCAGATGAGTAACGCACATTGACATGGGCTAGATTCAGAAGTCGAATGATGGATGGTTTGACATGTTCGCTTTCTCCTATAATGTGGCAACTGCACCCCTTTGGAGACCTCTCATCGGCTGCTGCAGTGCTCCTTACAGCACGTCCAAAATTGTGTGCGCTCCTCTAGAAATGATACTCGGTTGTCCATGTAGTACTAGGGAACTTTCTTCATGGTTTATTGTGCATTTTATCTCCGTTCAGCAGAAAGTCATTGTTCACCCGTGAAGAGCCTGACGATCTTAAGGGATGCGAACGCCCCCTATCAAAAAATGATTTCCCAGCTGTCGCGAATAGCAATGTTCTAGGACTAAGTCAAGTGGATGAAGCTGTCTTGCCTAGCAATACAGTAGGTCTAGTTCCCTACGAGCCCCGTTTCGATGAAACATTGGGCTAAGACTCGACCTCGTTGATAGCAAGAATGAAACCGGCAGGTTGTGGGAGACTTGGTTGACGCGGCTCTCGGGCGTCGCGCTGCAACTCCTCGACCGCCGACCAGCTCCGGAGCGGCGGCATTCATCCACCTCCTCGATAGTCTGCCGAAAGACGGGATAGGCGCTCAAGAGTCCCCGTCCCATGGCGTGCCACTGGGCACCTTGGCCGGTGAAGATCATTCCCAGCCGGGGAGACAGTCGCGTGGAGTCGAGCGTCGACTGCAGGGCCGCCAGCGATCTGCCTGCCCAGCAGGCCAGCGTCCATGCGAACCGGGATCGTCTTTGGGTCAGTTTGAATGCCAGCTGATCCTGAGACGGTTAATGCTCATCTCGGAGCGTTCTCCTGCCTCTGAAACATATTGCCGCAGTTGGTCGACTATAGTCCGGCTCGCCTGTTGGCTTTTGGCGCTGAGCACGAACACTCGAGAGCGGGCCTTGGGATTCGGGGAGCAGAGCGCCGTCCGCGGCGACGGTGCCAAGAGAGGAAGGAGATATTGCGGATGTTCGATAATAGCGTGTACGTACATTGGCGCCCCTATAGCCGAAATTATTGATCGACGCTCGACGTAGTGTAAAGAAATACTAGTTGTCAGGTAGTCCTGTTGATAGGCGAGTTGAACAGTGGGGGGGAGAAACGTATGGTATTCTTTGTGCAGAGACTAATTATTGCTAAGTCCAAGTTTCCCGGGAAGGCACTCTTGTATCTCTTTGTCCCTGAATTATGACTGTCACGACGATGTGTTCAGCTAGCTTCTGAGTCCTTTTTCGGACACTGGCAGTTGTCAGGACTGTCACATGGTCGATCCTTGGCAACCCTCAAAGAAGCTCGAGACAAAGAAGCTAAATGTACATCAAGATCTTGGTTCCGCTTCCATAGTGCTTTTCCTTTACATAAATCCAATACCCCCTAAACATTAAGTCAAAAATTTAACGCATTTTATTAATATCACTAGTTTTTATTCACTTAAGAGTTAAAAGCTGTAAGAGAATTACCAAAAATTATAGGCAAAAAATGCATTAATTATAAAGTCACGAGGAAATGGCATGTTTGCACTATTTATCAAAGAATGGGCCCCCATTAGGCCCCCACGATGGGCCGATGGCCTAAAAAAAGGCCTAAAGCCTATCGTGGGCTTAAGAACTGGGCCCAAAGCCCAGCCCATTCGTGGGTTAGGCTGGGTTGGGCATTGGGCTCTGTGGGCCTCCCATTCGGTGTTCCTTGCTGTGACTGCTGGCCAACAAGGCTTCCTATAGAGCTTCCTCCGAGGTATGGTCATCGTCGCCGCTGTGCTCCTCAGCAGGAGTCGCAGGCTTCACTGGCTGGGGTTCAACCATGGCAGGGATAGATGCCGCCAGAGCTAACACCCAGGAAATCCACTCCCCCCTGCGAGGGGGAGCCAGTCGCCAGTCGATAGCCGCCACATTTAAAGCAAGCTGAAAGGAAGCGGGGTTAGGCAGTAATGTGTCATTCTTTGTGCTTGTAGCAAAAAATAACAGCCCCTAGAATAATCTACTTATTCTATCTCGGCCATCCGACTTTATAATTTGCCAAACTCACTAAGACATTCATATCTTCATTTTGGGTCTGGCCATGAAGAAGAAAACCAAAAGCAAGGCTTCACCGTCATTCACGGTGAATGATCTAGAGCTTGTCCCTTCGGTATCTGAGACGCAGGACAGGGGAGACCAGGAGACTATTCTCAGCCTTATTGCTAGGTAAGAAATAACCAATTCAACTAGGATAACATCCGTTCCGATGAAGCCTGGCCACTAACGTTGAATTAGCCTGTACCTCGACTCAGGCTATAGCGATTTGACCATCATTTGCAAGGATGAGGTCTTCTCGGCTCATAAGCTCCTCGTCTGCCCCAGATCAGAGTATTTTCGTAAAGCTTGTTATAGCGGGTTCAAGGTGATAAAAGTTAAACCTGTTAACGACTCTTCGAACTAAGACTGACAAGTGGCGATGACTTTAGGAAACCGAAAACCCGATTTATCTGGACAAAAAAGACCCGATCCTAATTGAGAAGGTGCTGGAATTCCTATACACGGGAAACTACACCCTCCGATCCCGCACGCCTAAATCGGAAAACCCACAGACTGATGCCGGTGAAGCGCCTGCAATGAATACAGAGCCTGCAGGAGAGCCAACAATGGAGCCCCTGCCCGAGGAACTTGCCATAGATGAGCCTGCGGCAGAAATTGGGGGGGGGACCGATGAAACTGCTATGGCAGCTCTAGAGAACACCGCAGAGGGACTTGTGGATGAATCACCGGTGCACCAGGAACCAGCTCCAATTGACGAAAACCTGGAGAAATACCCATCCGAGCAAAGGGGCGTCGTGGAGCCCGTGGCCGATACAGTAGCTGACTGTCATCCATCTCACTTCCATGTGCGCATGTATGGCGAGGCGGATTACTTCATGATCGGCGATCTGAAAAGCAAAGCGGAGGCACACTTTCGTGCATCATTCATGAATTGTCCCGAAAGAGAGTCCTTTACAGAAACGATCCAGGAAATTTATTCGACACGAGCCAACTATCAGGAGCTGAGGCAATTGGCGATTCAAATGATAGTTGACAACCTACCGAATCTTCGAACAGGGCTCACCCCTGTGATTGATCCTGAACTCATGAAGTCGATGCCCGATTTTACGTACGATTTATGTCAAGCGACTCTAGACAGGTGGATGGGGCACCTATTATGGAAGGGAACTAGTTCCGTGTGAGGTTTGATTCCTGGATTCCCTCAAGGACAACTGCAAATCTGCCAAATTGGTAATAGTAGAGATTCAGATAATAGTAGATTTGTTGGACAACAAGCTGGCCATGAAATGCAGATTCCATATGAATAATATCAATAACCCCAATTATTCTCGCATAAACCACCAGGTGCAATGAGCCACCGAGAATCAATTTGCATAGTAAGGGCGGAGAGTTCTTCCACACGGAAAATATATTTTCCACAAGACACTGGTGAAAGTGGATCCCGAACTCAAATAACCTCTTGTAGATTCTCCACGAGGTAGAGTCAGAGGGTTTGGGTCAATGACCACATTTGATAGCGGGCTGAGCCGAAAAATACAATGTAGACATTAGGTCATAAGTTACCCTGCTTGATTCATATGATCTATAATAGACTAACCTTCAAGATGTGCGATCCAACGATGTTCATGTTGCGCTATCAAACGTAATCAAGCTTCATCCTTAATAGCCTTTCCTCTAAGAAGAGTTTGCCTCTCTCGTACTTGCCTGGCCCACTTATCTTTTTGCCAGTGGGCGGGAGTACTGTGTTCCAAATACTAATGAACGGCCACTGTAATGGGGTAATTCGTCGTAACCGTCCGATATGGTGTAAGTCGGGGTGACGGTGAAAAGGCCACGATTATGCGTGGTCTTTTAAGGGAAAATCGTGGTCTTTTCACTAAGGGCTCGTGATGGAGCACCGCATACAGCACTAACTAAATCTACTTTAGCGCCGTTACTAGAATAAACACGTATCTATCATTAGTGCTATATATTCATGCGCAGATGATAGACTAAAGCATTAACAATTCTTTGCCGTCTGTCAATAGTCTTATAAACCCACCCGATTGACCGAAGCTCGTTCTAATGCGGCTGAATCTCCTGGTGGGAGCGTCTACTATAAAGTTAAAGTGTCTTGCCTGTTGAAGGTTCCGTCCCACCGCCATCTGATATAGCGTCATTATATAAGATTTTATAGCTCGAGGAGTTATGACTATACATTGACCTCTTACGAGAAAATGTGTCAGCTTAGCTCTTAGAGCGGGATTTGGTGATTGGTAGTGTACTACGGTAATCCTTCTGCGGGGATTACTACTTGTCTTTCTTTCACCTCCGAAATGCCGAGCTGTTCATTGCGGATAGGTCCGAACGCTATAAGATTCATATTCCACGGACAGACCTTAATATCATTGAAACGTTTCACTTTATAGAGTATGCCAAACCACGTACCTATCGGTACCTAGGTAGACTTTTAGCACGCTCTTTGTTATCATACTGAAATTCATCTGTAGACTAATTATAGTCGCATCGGTCTTAGGGATGTAAATCGCATCCCAGGTAACATGAGACTAAAGGACTCTACTAAGGAGGGACCTTTTGAATTGCGGAATCAGGCTCACAACCTTAACAGCGCTGGGTTTGAGTCGTATGTCTTGGCTCAGGCTCCGAGGGTGTCTTGGTATCAGATCCGGAATCATTCTAAGGCTCTTGGGTTATTTTGATCTCAATCATCTGGGGCTTTGTGAGGTCATGCCAAATATAGAAGCTCTAGGGTATATCGTAGATAGTCGATCAGTTGCAATCTATACAGGGGACACTTATTAAGCATTCAAATGTTTATATCATTCCACATTAACAAAGGTAGCCTGGAAGGCGGGTAACTGAGTGTTCGACATACTGCCCGGTCAAACCTGGAACTCCGGTTGTTTAAATTATTTATTTACTGTGGAACTCCGGAGCCAGTTCAAACTATGATCAGGCGAAGAATCATCTGGTGAAGAAAGTAACACTGATCCAGAATTTCTATGTTAGTGGTCAACTATCGCCTATGGTGCGCATCTCCCATGGTAGCTGTCACCTGATATCTTCCAAGGTTACAGTTGTGAGTGACAGATATTGTCGCCATAATTGATAACTAAAGTCACACCAGGTCGGTTCATCTGGTCGGGGATTGATGGGAAGTGCGTGCCACCGCCAGTACAGTCGCCTTGCAAGAAGATATAGTAAGTCGAATAGCGGCTCATACGATCCGACAGTGAGTCGGATTGGTCATGGTGATAGGCAAAGAATCCATTTGCATGATACCTCTGGAGAGACAAGGGCTTCAAGAGAACCTTAGACTCTAGATTCTGATAGCGAACTGCTCTTTGTTCAATGCATTGTAGAACCTTGACCCGTACAGGCCATACGTTCTGCGATTTCCGATACTTTTCGTCATTCTTGCTGATTCCCTCCCGGTAGACCAACGATGCTAGCCGCAGCCCGCTGATAGCAATATGTTGAAGTGAGCCCCAAAGGTGTCGTGCTATCGATGGCCTCCCAGTTACCAAGCCCACCGTCATCAATAGTAGATAGGGTGGAGCTGGTCTGACGGGTTGCATGGGAGAACGATTGCGGAGATGGTGGTGAAGTGGGAAAGAGGTGGAAGATGAACCACGTTGAGCGACTCAGACAGTCCCCTCTGCGACCAGATCGACTCACCACCTAGCTCAAGTCCCAATCCTTGCACCACTGCATCACTCGATCTTAAATACTGTGACTGTATGAAATTATGCGCGTCGCTAGCATTCGAAATTTATACTGACAGCCTCTCAAGCAAACAAGTTCCAGACGATGCCCTCTGTGAAACGCCCTCGTGACATTGCCATCTCGCCTCTCCCCGATCTCCTGGTCAGCGATAACCGGACGACGTCAAGCGCGCTTCATAAAATACGATTCGTTGGCTCACTTCTGCGATGGACAGGATTCATCACTGCTGTCAAAAATGCCTACGATACACAGCAGTGGAGTAACCGGCTGATTCTGGTCAGCGTCCAAGCCAGAAATCTCACCAATGAGAAAATTTTTCGTCGGATATGGGGCCGGGGTTTATGCTCAATTCCAGCAAGCTGCTAGACAGGTCCTTGGTGCAGTATTCGAGGCCCAATCAATCAATATAGCACTAGGTGACTTCAAGTCCACTGGACTTGCATACAGCAAGACCCCCGACGTGGTCATGCTTTCTTTACCGGATCTGCAAAACGCCAATGCGCAGCAACTAAGAGTTGTCGGCGAAGTCAAGGTACCGTGGCTGATCGACTTGACTTGTGTGCTACAAATTCAACTTTGTTGCGAGAGGTCCTTGCGCAACCTATTTCATACATGTTAGACCTGGGTTGTGTGTACGGCTTCATCACCAATTACCGCCCGACCATATTCTTACGACAAATTTCAGGTCGGATCAACTTGGAGAATTGAGCATTCCCCCGTGATCAAATCATCCGTCAGATATGCGCCTCCAGACCCCGCAAGTCAGTCTATTGGACCTGTGTTGACCTTCAATCAATGTCTTCTGTATCTTGCTACCATTGCTGAATCCCAGGGGCCGATTGCCAATCCCACTCCTCGCAGTCAATGGATCAGACGACGTTAATCATAGTATGCTGCCCAAATACTTTCGTGTATAGCAAATACAGTCATGCAAGCAAGAATCTTAGAAAATGTGTGCGTGCAATTGACCTACGGCTATGATCATACGGTAACTGGAGCTAAATCTGGCAATGAAGACAGACTTCAATAAATTGCATGTAACATCTGACATAGGACGCCTTTATCGCACCTGCAGCAATCCCTTGGTTCATATTCTTCTACTAAGCTAGCCAGGAAGGAACAAGATCGCGGATCATACTTCACACTGTATCCCGCTGTGGTTGTTTCCATATTCACCACGTCCAGCCGTTGACATCTTCGATCCAATCCGCCGTTTCGGGTGGTGTTCCTTCCCAGTCGAATCGGGTATCGGAGGGTTGGATGAGTCCGTATTGGAAGTAGTTAACATCACCCCACTGTTGAGGTTCGTCAAACGGAGATGCGAGTTTGAATCCGCAGATGTGCCTAGAGATAGTTAGATTATCATAGTCCACATGGATAATCTCGCATAGAGACACATTTGACCACTAGACTTGTCATAAATGATCTTCGATGGACCAGCCATACATGGCATGTACCCGCACGGTAAAAACCTTCTGCTCTCTGTTAGCCCAATGTTTCGCTGTGGTCACTAAATAGTCATACGTATAGACTTGGCGAAACTTATTGCGGATGGCCTGGCGATCGGCAAAGGGGAGCCTCCAGAATTCGGTCAAATTAAGAGACTCCCCGGCGATTTTTTCCCATAGAATGTACGTGATGTATCCACCAGGAACACCCTCGTCATGGCCTTGCTGGCGCTGTTGATAGCCTAGTAGTCGAGGAACAACGTCACAGTCTAGCTTTATAAATGTCCGGAAAGCGATCAGTTCTGGGTGGTCAGGAGGGGTGTTGACGGCCTGGCTACCCCGTATGGCGGCCTCCTTCGTTTCAGTTCCAGCTATAGGAACCTGTTGGTAAATGCGTAAAAATGCGCGCCTGTTGTCGTCTTCCTCACTGGCAGGTCGGCATAGGAACTTCCCGGCGGTGTCTAAGGGCTCGAACTCAGCGGCGATGTCTTCCTTTGTCAGGCGATTCGACTCTTCGCCGAGCTTCTCAAGTATTATCCATTTCTGGGCAGGGAAGTTGAACGGTGGTTCCGCAACGGCATCAAATGTGACCTGTGTTCCCTCAAGATCGGTGAGATATTCCATTGATGAATCCATGACAGGTAGTTTGGAGATGGGGATAAAAAGTAAAAAGAATGTGAGGGTAGAAGAGTAACTTGGTAGTGATCGCAGGTTGACCAAGAAAGTTTAATTCACTCCGGTTCCCTGGCAAAATTTCTCTCCCACATCAACCTCTTTTCTTTCAGCTATGTCTACTGTTTGTTGGACGGTTTCAAGTGTCTCGTTCGAGCCCTCCACCCTCTACTATAATCTCTTCGACTACGGATCTTTCCAAACAACCTCCCACGGAAGCCAGCTTATGTCTTCTCGACTGCCCCTCCGCCGGCCACCAAGCAGCCCAGTATGACAACTGGCCGCTGCAGCACGACCTGTCCCGAGGCCAATGGTCAAATTTACGTCAGCCTATACGGTATCTCTAATACCTTTCTATCGTGTCAGCCGCTTACAATATAACCAGACTTTCTGCATGAGCTATGGAATGCGCCACGGCACGCCTTATCTCAACATCGAGTCGGTTTCAACCCTTGAAGACTGCATGGATCTCTGCTGTGCCTCCGCTTCATGCAGCAGTGTCGACTTTGACCAGACCAAGAACACATGTTACCTTAGCGACAATGACAGCCCGCCGACTTACAAAGTTAGCCGCTTTGCCAGCACGCACTCCGTCGGTTGCTCTGGAGCTTGCGAAGGTAGAGCAGTCCCATCCCGGTCTTCCTCAGTTTGAAACGACACAAACGCCATCAGCCAAGGTCGATAAGGCACTTACTCGACCTTTACATCCCCAAGGCAGGTTTAGAGCCCCGCTACATAAAGGCGATTGTCCAGAAAGGCTGCAGGGTAAATACATCGCTGCCCTTGGGCCACTTGGCCTGTACAACAAGACCCAGCCGAGTGATGATGAGTAGTTCAAGTGCTGAAGGAAATGACAGCCTGAACGCAAATCGGACCTTAGCCTTCACTCTATCTGCCCAGGTGGCTAGTATGCTTCTATCCTGCCGCATAGGTTCTGATATGGACCTCCGTAATAGAAAATAGGCTAGAGAGCGAGTCAAAGTAGAAAAAACTGGCTAAGGAGTATACTAGTCGTACCGAAAATAACGTAGGGGGCGGAGCTCGGTGATCCGAATGAGTAGTAAAAATGCCACACCAAATCGATGGGACAAAGAGGTGAGGGTAAGAAACAAGGAGCATACTATTGACGTTGTCTTTATAGAACCACGCACGGGAACGCATAAGGACAAAGAGCGCTAAAGTTAATGGCTTAAGATTTGACAAGAATAACGTAATTCGTAATAACCGTCCGATATGGTGTAATAGGGTGTACCGACGGAGAGACCATGATTCTACGCGGTGTTATACTAGGAAAACTGTGGCGTTTCCGCGTAGGCAAGAATAAAGTTGGTATAGTGCGGTTGTGATTCTAGAGGCCTTCCAGTCCCAAGCGAGACTGGTTTCATTTTAATACTTGCAGTTTGAGAGTGATTTGGAGTAGCTTCAGCCAGGCAATTTGAACATTTGCTTCCTGTTCATAAATTCGTAAAGTACCAAAAAGAGATCTAGATTGCACTCAAGGCCCAAGCGAAGCGAGAGCAGAAAGCTTATATACATAAACCATACTCAGCTATCCTGCTCTGTCAGGATCACTTGGTATTAGCCTCTTCAATTAGATATACTAAAAGCAAGCCTGGTACTGTAGCAGCCATTTCCGACGAGAGTAGAGGATGCAGTACTTTCCGCCATGATCCTCACATTTAACTCATATTGAAAATAATGATCTGTCAGTATCTAGTAAGGAACTCAACTCTACCACCTATTCCTACTCAAGCAGTACCACTCAGGCTTCTCCGAACAGCAATTTCCATCTACTCATCATCGCTGATATCGATGACCGTCTGCTTCCATTTCCGAGCCGGGACACGACGCCGGAACAGAATGTCGATCTCACGGAAGGATCTGTGCTTCATCTCTGGAATCCAGATCCAAGACATGGCGGTGCAGACAAAGGCGGTACCAGCCCAGATGTAGCCGCTCTTGCCGCCCAGGTCCCACTTATCAGTGTTGAGCATGTAGCTGGAAAGGAAGATGCAAGGAATATTGACCAAGTAGTAGGCACCTCGTCCAATACCGGTTGTCAGTGGCCTGAGACGAACGGAAGATGTCTCGCCGATGATGACCCATGAGGCAGGGGCGGGTCCCAAGCAGAACAGGACGGATACTATCAAGCCAAGTGATGCTTGCGCATTGCTAGCCGCCTTGCTAGCGCCAACTGAAGCCGCAATACCGAGCGCGATCAAGAATGCACAGTTGATGAATTGACCGTAGACATAGATTGTGCGTCGGCCGAGGTATGTGGTGAGGACCCAAGAGAGCATGACCATGATCCACTGGAGGGCAGAAGTGATGAGACCAAGTGCAAATGCGGTATTGCCTGCCATGCCGGCCTCTGAGCTGGTGTTAGTCTGCTATGAGGTTGCAGGAAATGGCTCGACTCACGTTTGAAAAAGTAAACCGCTTGGTTAGCAATTAGATTGCCCGTTAGATTCTGAGATGCGTACACACCGCACACAATCAATGTGCGATAGCGATCGGTACCTCTCCACAGTTCAACGAGACTGGGCTTCTTCTCAGTTTTCTCGAGTTCAATCGTGCGACGCATCATTGCGACTGCGTCAGCGGGATTATCATTAGCACTCGCGCGTCCAAGGCGTTTGACAGCCTTCTCTGCCTCAGCCAGACGGCCCTGTCGTACGAGCCACCAGGGCGATTCAGGCGCAAGGAAGAGTAGGATAGCGAGGGGAGTAGGAAACATCCACTGGAGTGCAATGGGAACTCTGAGATGACTGTTAGTACGGTGCTCCTCGATGGCATCTATGGAAGTGGACGAACCTGTACGCTGACGAGTCAGGCTTGGATTGGTAGTGGTAAGTGATACCGCCGACTATAATCGACCCAATCGCCCAGAACATCTGCAACATCTGCGTCGCTGGAGCTCTCAATCTCATTGGCACAATTTCGGCACAGTAGGCGGGTGCATTGGCTATAAAAATGCCCCACGGGATGCCTTCCAGGATCTGGGACGCAAGAAACATCCCCTGGCTGTTGCCGAAATAGAAGATGAAGATGAAGCCGTTCAAGAACATGAGACCGCCAATGGTTGCCCATCGATATCCAATCCAACTGGTAATGGGACCTGCGATGAATACACCGATGAAGGCACCGATTGGCCCGCTACACTGGAATGCTGACTGCCATGAAGCTTCGATAATCCACTCATTTGTTTTTTCGCTGTATACACCAAAGTGCTCGGCGAATTTCGGTGTCGCTATGAACTGTCCCATTAAGAAAACACAGTATGACTCCATGATCTATCGCAACGTTAGAGAAATGATCTGCCTATCGTGGGCAAGAGCTTACAATGGTGCATGACATCACGAATGCCCACCAGCTGGCAGCGGGATAGGCCTTGACAGCCTGGGTCACAGTCATACTATGTTCGAGCACCTCGGCATCGATGGCACCCGCTCTGTCGTAGTCGACCTTGTCGCCGACATCGTGAACAGGTCCGCCCATGGAGGTGGGCTGCGCCTCGACCTCTGACGCTGAGGTCTGCTTCTCTGTAATGCCGCTATTCATGTTGACGATTTCTGAGAGAAACGGGTGAATGAAAGAGAGGCAGTCACGACTGGGGGATTCAGATCTTTATACCTGCGACGACACGCTCGTGATGGTGATCCCGATCTTAGCTCAATTGAGTGAAGCTTGCTCCGGACCTTGACCTCCTGAACCCAACATCTCCAATCATGAGGGTCATTTTTCCGGGCACTACGGTAGCAGCGTCACTTGATTATGGTGGGATCTTGTCGAGCGAAGTAATCCGACAGGTACTAGTCCCAATAAATACTAGTCGGGAGGGAATGTTATGGTTCCTTTGCGGGGTATGCTGTAAGTGGCAATTTTGTGACTAGATGTGGTGGTTTGCGTCTACATGTGGCGTTCCATTCGCCGGATAATTTCCTACTTTGAATCGTAGGGAGAGTCCAGAATCCTCGTTCAGTTAGTGCGAGTCATGTCTGTGCCCCGTCCCAAGTTTTTTCTTGTTGTGCACTCTGAAATCCGACCCTCCTGATTCCCTGTCAGGGTGGTTCAGCTCTGTCGAGCCTATCATAATGAGCGAGTAAATTTAATAGAGGAGTTGGGAGAGGATAAGCGCTAGTGCTTGACTCCGGGTATCGAGTACCACGGGCAAATAGTTTAGCAGACGTGAGCCATTCAGAATGTCTTCGATCGCTGGCCTCCGAACATGAAGTCTGATGCTCATGATGCTTGATCTCTCTATCTCTGTAAAATACCATGCTTAGTGGGGGGCAATTGGACGTGCAGGATCCAAGATAAATATTATCAATCTTTAAAGAACCTGACGAATCCAAGAGTCGGACAATCGGACACGTCTCGGTGTCATCTCATCCGCGCGCTCTGGGCTCGGCAAGTTCTACCCCGGACGGTCACTACCCCGCGCCATGGCCCCGGACGGATTCTGAATCTCCTCCAATGGAGAAAAGGAGATGGCGTTTGGCGACGGAGGTAGAGTCCAGCTCATAATTTGCGAGGCTTTCAAATCTACTCGAGCTCCAATGTCTTCTCGCGAAAACATGGTGTCTACGCCAGGGACTTGTGACCTCAATAGATGTCTTCCTCTCTGGCCGTGAGTGGTGACCAAGACGCACCCTTGCTGGCAAGGTCAACGGGCCAAAGAGCAAAGTAAGAAAGAGAACCCCATTTTAGAAGCCGCCGTCCCTTAGTGCGGCCACTTGTTAACAATCGATCATGAGGTAACACCAGAATAGCGCCTAACCTAGCTCCTTCAAAACATAAGCTTATATACGACATACGCCACAGTGGGGAGCTATCTTCATCGCAGATGGCAAAGGCTACTAGCTGCAATATGCGTACCATTCTGAGAATCTCTTCCAATATACGAACATTTGGCAGCGCTAAAGCACCACCTAACAAAGGTGGAAAACCCGCGAAGTATCAGTCCAGTTATAGTACATACTGAAAGCCCTTTGCGACCATCTATCTGTTTAAAAAGCCCAACCTATATCTTGATAACATAGCACTCTTTCTTTAGGATGAGTTTAATATCCAAACGATCAAGTCTAGCATCAGTCGCGGACGCATAAGAAGAGAGGGCTCATTCTCAAGGATCAATTATTTCGATGACTTCCATCTAGAATCCGATATGGTGTATGTCGAGGCGACGATGGAAAGGCCATGATTCTACGTGCTTATATCAAACAAAGTCGTGGTGTTTCCATATAGCCAGCGGCCAGGTGTGGGAATTCTGGAACTATACCAAAAACGGTTTAGCTCATTTATGTCTAAGTGCGCTGGAAGTTACCTACAACGTAGACAGTGTTCACCGCCCGGGCGGCTCCATCATTAGCAAATCAGGAACCTATCACAGGTAGAGTATAAATAGAAGGAGAATTTCATACTCCGCGAAATGCTCTCTCTCCAACCGACTACTCTTCAATATCTTGCTACAAAGATGCTCCGAATCCCGTGTCAATCGGAGCACGCAGGAAAAGCGCTTTCGGAGCGGAACCAGGATCTTGATGTATGTTTAACTTCTTTGTTCCAAGCTTCTTTGATGGTCGCCAAGGATCGACCATGTAATCATCCTGATAGATGCAAGTATCCGAAAGAGGACTCGGAAGCTAGCTAAGCACATCACCGTGACGGGCACGATTCAGGGACGAAGAGGTACAAAAGTACCTCCCCGGGCAACCTAGACTTAGCAAGAATTAGTCTCTGCAAAAAGAATACCATACGTTTCTCCCCCCACTATTCAACTCGCCTGAACAACAGGACTAGCCTGACAACTAGTATTTCTTTACACTAAGATATTTCAATAAAATTTATAGACGTAGTAGATTATAACCGCGCTTTTATACAGAGTTAGTAAAACAGCTCTAAATAACAGTTATTTATTGTACTAAGTCAGCGAGTTATACGTCTATTTTAGGTGATTTTATACAATAGTAGGTATAGTAGGCATGCATACCCGCGATAGGTATAGGTAGGCGGTAGGCGTTGTAGACGGGTACTCGAAAATCCAAATTGCCCACCGCCCATCATGTCGCAGTCTATCCGAAATCCTATATCTTACGGCTATCCACTATATACCGTGAACAGTAGAGAACGTGCGATTCGGCCTATCCCCAGAGGTTGGATATCCTAGGATTAACCACGCCTTTCCGTCGCCCTCAGCCAGCACATCCGATCATACTGTTCTTTGGAAATTTCATATCCTGCGACGATCTACGGTATATCGTTGCTAGTAACCCGTTCGCAGGATCAGACCTATCTTCAGAGCTCACATATCCCAGGATCAACTACGATTCCTACCCAGGTGGTTAGTGCGTGCGACTAAAATGATCGTCGGAAATTCCATATCCTACGAATAGGGGGGGGGGGGGTGGGAGATCTCCGTTGCTCCGAGGGACATCGGGGACGGTAATTGGTCTGCTCAAGCTCGAGGTATTAGTATAGCTCTCATAATAGTTGAGAAGGGTCTTACTCTGCCATTCTGGTCGAGAACACAGGAAATAAGAAGCGATAAGGTGGGTTGACTTTTGGTATATGCTTGAATGAGTCTCACTTGAAGACTTGAAAATCGAATCAAAGAGAGAACACAGAGTGTGTGTGTGTGTGTGTGAAGGACAGAGAGCTGGAAAGAAAACAAAGAGGAAAGGAAATACCGGTCCGCACCAGATTAGTGATACCCGTGGACCCTTGGTCTATCACCCGCCGCCCACAAGGCTGAAACCTTACTTTTTTTCTGGAGAACTTTCGTTCTTCTTTCTTCCTATATCAACTCTCCTCTCGTCCTGCATCTTCCACTACCATCGCTCCTATTTTCTGCACCGCACTTAACATCGACACCAGCCACTCTGCAACGATGAGCGGTAGTGCCGAGCGTATGGAGGGCGTGCCTGGTGCCGAGAAGTCCACCGGCGAAGCAATGATCGCCACAGAGATTTTCCCAAAGGAGTGTCATAAGCTCCTCCGGCAGCTCGGATCGTCGGTCCGGAATATTACCATTTCGTCTTGATTCGTGGCTATGTGATATTAATATTTATAGATGTTATTGTTGCTATGCCGCTGACTACGGCAGCCTGCTTTGGTGATCTATATTTGATGATGAAACATGTTTAGTGTTTTGCCCTGAATAAGTGACGTCGGCCTAGGAGCGTTATTGTTCTCTCTATTACGTATTGGGGTAAGAGGCTAGCCACTATGTGGAGATCGGCCCGCAGAAGACACGTAGGCGCGCGGTTTCCTGGGGAATTGGAAATGCTCACTTCGCGTTCTTGGCAATTATTTTGGGGCTAGCGCCCGTCTTAGCGTTATCACAATGTCCATGACTAGGTCTATCACATCTGAGCTGTTTGCCGCTGAGGCATGCTTGATCCTAAAGGAGCTTCCAGACGCCTAGTCATTGGACAGGTGAAATGTTTGGGTAAGCGCCTAGTCATTTTCAGCCTTGCATTAGCGCTTAGGCAATAGGTTTGGTGGTCTGAACCATGTATAAGATCCGATGTGTCCGCTCATCTAGGAAAAATCTCAAAATCAATAACACAATTTGAAACAAACTTGAACCTCACTTTCTTTTACACTCCACACTTTCAATACAATCACAAAATATTCACGATGTGCGACCGAATTTGGGAAATCTGCAGCCGATGTTTCGGCTAAATTGGATCCGTGACCGTGCGTCGATGCGGCAAATTCCCTTCTTGTGAAGGCGAGGTCGACGAGCCCTACTCGTAGGGAAATATGTGCTCTGATTGCCGAGCTAATGCTCCGCCCCTCCTGTGTATGCCACCCACAATTTTGAATACTATAAATAACACCTAACGTCTTAGTAATCTAGGATGAAAATCATTTCCGGTCGATCTATTGCAAACATGGGATGTTGAGATGGGTTAGTTATTTGCTAGGGTGTGCGGGTGTTTGCCGTTTATAGAAATGGGAGTCGGTAGTCACCTCCGGGTTGGGTCGGCGAAGTCTCATCTTACGCTCGGGGAGACTGCTGCAGAGCTAGATATATTGCTGTATAGTTGGTGACAATTATCTTGTTTGCTGCTTTTCCTGTTGTCTTTGTGCATAGTCCTTAAAATATCTGGTAGCCTGGCAAAATTCGCATCGAATTTTCTACTGTAACCAATAGTGTCTCAGAATCCTTCTAGACTAAAGTCCCTTCTCCCCAACGCAGACGACAGAATGCAAAGGGATGATGGATCTGATTGCCAGTTCTCAAGAACATCGAATCCTTGGGCTATTGGGGAAAGAATATAAAAAAATAGATCCTGTCGGTTCACATTATCTCCAACTAGAACCGACGACGATCATCATATGGTTCGCGAAAGCTCCTACAACTTTCGAGTAGCAGACCAACCACGCATTGTACTGTACCTGCTCCTAGAATAGCAACCCAAGGCCAATAGAGAAGACTGGATGCCTCAGATTTGGTTTTCTGGAAGGGCAGCTACTTGGGCTTCATGGTCGTCACCGCGTCTAGGCCGGACCTGAGGTGTTACCTCCCGCTGATCGTTGGTGGACGGTGGATCTTTACTCAGATGGTAACTATGTCGAGAAAAGATGGCTAATCATGTGCCATAACCGAGCGCCTTAGGTGCAGCTAGCGCTTCCCTCAGTTTCGGTGCATTTGCAACCAAGTCGGTTAAAGCCCTATATGACTTGATCAAACGCTTTTATGGATATCCAGATACCGTCAGGCATCTCAAAACAGAACTACACGGTCTCCTCATGGTTCTTGAGCGGGTTTAGAAGATTTAGCTAGAAGATAGTGTGCTTGCGGACCTCGAACCTATCTTGAAGGGGTGCCACATTGCTTGTTCAGAACTTCAGCAAGTTATCAACCGCTGCACCTCACGTTCCGATTTTCGGGATTGGGCGAAAATGGAATTCCTTGGGGGTAGTATTGGTGACCTTAAAGAGACGCTAGTAGGGAATGAAAGCACAATTACTGTTATCATCACTAGTATAAGCATGTGAGCTCACCCTTTGAGTAAATACCATTCCACTTGACACCACCTAACATTTCAATTAGTGATCTCGGACATATGACGTTGAAGCAACTGGAAGACTACTAGAGCGCTATTATAGATACGAATTCTCATCTTTTAGCTCAGCTTCGGAATGTTGGTTAGCGATCTTCAAATCAGGCAGAAGAGCAAGAGAAAATCAGAGAGGTAGAAGACGCAACCCTTCGCTGTATATAGGCTTGTCGTAAAGCTAGAACTACAATTGAACGAGTCCAACTAGAGTCACTTCACGACCCTATCAATGGGCCAGAGAAAAGCATCGCGGCACGCAAGATATGGTAGGTGACCGAAAGGGATCTCGAATATGCGCGCAAATTTTTCTTGGACAGCGAGGCTAAGCTTCTGAGGACGAAAGAATAGGACCTGGACCACCACTAGCGGCGAGAAGACCAAAAATTCTGGCTTGAACACCTCAATCATTGCAGATCCATTTAGAGAAGAGAGAGGAGGAGGTCCAGCAGGAGAAGACTTTGAGGTTTGAAAACATCTCTTTAAAGGATCACGCCATTCGGGTTATAAGATCTACTTCTGGAACTCCGCTCTGGGCTAAAGACATCAACGCCGAAGCCTAGAGCTTCCAAATTTTGGGTAATAATCTAGCGGCAATAATCGAGAAGCTTGCTGAGAACCATAGATCTTGCCGGCGAGAAAAATCTGAAGCACCGTCCAGAACTCTTTTTGGTTTCTTTAGGAGAAGAAGAAGAAATTAGCTGTGAATATAAGCAACAAGTAAGGCCCTTGGCATATTGAGTGAGTCAGGCGATTGGCGGGCATTATTGTTGTGGAGATGTATTTATTTTTATTTATTTACTTATCAAGAGCAATAGCGAGATATGATGTATAGGTACGAGATAGAGTTGAGATCGAATTTTGCGCACTCAACCTTTTCACCCCGGTCGCGCGACGCTAAGGCGGCGCCCACGTATTTCTCACCCGGGCGACACCCACCGAACTATTGACCGTACTTAAGCTACACGCCGAATGGCTAAGCTGGCTACCTGGTAGGGAAACAACTTAGTACTTATCAAGCTTTTGTGCATTAATAGGGTGTAAATTTCCTTAAAAATATACCCGTTCAATATCCATAGCGCAAAAATATATGCACGACGGGCTGGCTCATCATATAGGCGACGACTAAGGAAGAGTCTCACGGCTTGCGAAACCGTGGTCTGAAAACCGTGGTAAACCACGGTTTTTATGTTCCTCGCATAATAGTTAAAGTTGACACTGCCGTTTTCAACTCCTCTTAATACACCGGGTATGTCGAAAAGCCTTCCTACAAACTTCGGCCAAATGCTGGCCGGTCTCTATTAAGACTAGATTCGGAACGCCGATAAAAAGGCTAAAGTAGTTAAAGTTTCCGAAGGTAAGTCTTCTTCACTACGATCGTTGGTGCTGGCTTTAACCACATAATAGGTCGCCCATAGAGACTTGATAAACCAAAACTATCTCAACATCATCTAGAGGCACACCATAAAGCGACTCGATATCTATGTACACTGTATCTCACTTTAGCTAACAATTCATCTGTTGGCTTTTACAACCCGATTATAGAAAACCAAATTCCACCTAAAGCAGCAAGAGACGCCATTAGCGAGCTTGATAGAATCAATAGCCGCCTAATGGACAGAAACATTGCCAGCGGTTTACAAATTGGTCTCGGTCAAATTTAGTGGTAGTGCTTTATTGAAAAGTGGAAAACAATCCTTTTCGTGTTAAACAACACTCGCCAACCCGGAGAACCGGAAATAAAACCATTTATACTCGCCCTTTCAGATATATGCAAAGAATACGACTATCTAAGCGTATGGGCTAGTCTACCTCCTAGGGAGCCAGTAGAGACGTATGGAGTTAACAAGATAAAGACCGAGTAAGGACTTGGTCGACTTCTACCACTAGCCTTAGTATAGAATAGATATCGAAATGTATGGATTTAGTAGCTCGAGATCGCTATGCTATACCGCTTAATATAATAGAGTCTTTTCACGATAGAATAGGATGGTGCTTAATTATGCTCGAGATATCGGCTAAAAGTTAGATAAGAGAATGGATAGTATATCCATTATGTATAATCGTCTGCTTTATGGAAATAGTTAGTGGCGGGGTCGCTAACATGCACACTCTGGGGCCTAGTTATTGACGATAACACGGATTGGATTATAGGAAGGCTCTATGCCTATTTGCCGTTTGATATTGATATTCAATCCTATACATTTAGGTCTTGTTGGCCTCGATACCTATTAATAAAATACGAGGGTGGTGAATGTGGAGAAACTCTAGAATGCTAAGCGCCGACCACGATTTAGTTTCTATCTGCCGTATCACTAGCTTTTGGATAAAGTGTCGAATCTCATTTAGTCTTATGCCACATATATAACATTTACAGGGAGTGTTTATGTATTCTGATCTTCCTATGCGCGCGTGGTTGCGGTTTTATGAGCACTTAGCTGCAGTAAATTCTTGGAGTTAAGGCATAAATCACTTTAAGATCACCGCGCGCTAATTGATATAGAAGCACCCTATCCTCTATCACTCGATTCAACGGATTCAACCTATTCACTCTGGCTCTTATCCCGTCGAGCCTTACCTTCTTCCTTATCGATGACACCTTTTCCTGTGCCTGAGATAACATTGAAATCCTGTCTATCAAAAATGGCATCAATCTCCTCTAAGGATAGCCCGGCGGTCTCCACATACCATAGGGAGACCATAGGGACAAAAGTAAGTTTAGCACGGCATAAATGATGTAGTAACACTAAGAAATATTCTTAATACCAATGGGGGTCACTAAAACAACAGCGTAGTTGCAGATCTAGTTGGTCGCGGTAGCAAGGCCAGCACCGCGGTTGCGCTAGGGCTGAGTGTTCACTTCGGCTGCGTATATCTATGGAATGGCAATCTAAGATAAACCGAATATAGTGTAGAAAGCGAATACAAAGGCTATCGCCACTGATGACCACTTGGTTCCTCTAACAGCTAAACCGGCGGTAAGAAGAGCGAAGCATGTACCTTGCCTAACTGCTCCCTATATCATAAGTCGCTTTCGACCAATTATCTTAATCACGGTGATGGCCACCGTAGTGAAAATCATAACATTGATGGCATTGTAGGCAGAAAGGATAAGCGACATTTGTCGAGAGACGTGTAGAGAGGTGAACACAACGGGTAGGTAGTAATTGATTGCGTTGATGCCTCCCCACTGCTGCATTAACTGGGTTCCTATCCCTAAGAGAACTCTCCGTCGGGTATGTAGGCTGTCACTTTGTAGGAGGGCACGCCAGCTGACCTTGGAAACCTTAAGTTCATGCTGAATACCCTGAGTAGATGCCTCGTGTAAGGACAACAGCTCGGGATTGTGAATACTTTTGGCATGAAGTCGGGTAGTAACGGCTTTTGCCTCCTCAAAACGGCCCTTTTGAATGAGCCAACGAGGGGAATCGGGGAGCCACGGAAGAAGGAGGGTTGTAATAAGGGCGTAGAAGATTTGGAAGGCAATCGGAAATCTCTAGGAGATAGTTTGATGGCCGATATACCCAAGTCCGAAATTGAGCCACTGGGCCGTTACGTTGCCTAGTTGATTGAGGGCAAGGTGGAGAATAGCTAGACGACCACGATGCTGAGGTTTTGACATCTCTGGTTGCTAGACGGGAATTGTAGTTGTGTTGAGGCCATTTCCGAGTCCCGTAATGAATCGACCGACGATCATCTGCGCTATGCTGAACGATGTGGTTTGTATCACTGCCCCGACCGTGAGAACGAGGCATCCTAGTCCGATGGATAGTCGACGACCGATTCGATCGCCGTAGGCTATACAGAATATCGCACCGAAGAAACACCCGAGGTTATAGGTTGCCGTAATCTGCCCAATTGCCATTTGACTTGGTTGGTTGAAGGTGTTCTGGAAGTCTCCATTCTCAATTAAGCCACTAAAGACTCCTTGGTCATACCTAAAGAGAAGGAACCCGTAGGACGTGGTGAATGCAACGCCTAAGGAAAGCTTCGTACCCTTAAGATGGAAGCCCATATTGAACAGACTCCGATAGCGAAATAATAAGATTGAATAAATGGTCATATATTGTAGGGACTAAGAGTGATCCCGGTGGAGATGTTATATCGACCCCTACCCCTATGGGCTTGTAAATCCGGGGCATAGCATACCCCGCACCCGGAACACATATTACTATGATGCATTCTAAGGTTAAGATCCGGGTTTACGATGCCGTCCCGTGTACTTTGGTTGAGCCGATCGGAAGAGGATCATAAACTTCTGGGATTCGAATCCCGGTCCGCGATTAGGAGACTAAACTAGAAGATAGTTAGCTTCAATAGGTAAGATGGGTGACATGAATGAATTTAAGGCTGTGTAACGCGTTGAGAGACCAAGTATTTAGCGTTATGATCAGCTGCTAAGCCAAACGATTGATCACCCCTTTCGTAAACAAATCAATGATAGATATCATTCACTTATAGCTGAGCGTAGTTAGAGTGTAGTGGAAAGAGTGCCTGATTATAGAGAAAGAAGGAGAGAGAGAAAGAGGAAGGACGCTAAAGAAGCTGGCAGGCGAAGTGAGAGGATAGTATTGCGCTAAGCCCTACTAAGTAACTAAGTGGGTCTCCCAGTCGATCGTAAACGACTTTACATATGAACATTTCCTAACGTGATCGTCTTGAGAGTCTGGTACTCGGCTATGCTATATTTACTGCCTTCTAGGCTATATCCGCTCTCCTGGATTCCCCTAAATAGCGATTCGGCTGCGCTAATCTTTCCCGTGTTGACACCACATATGCCGAGTTCAAGCTCTCGTGCCACGCGCATGCATGACGCGCCCCACCTTGCGGGAAAAGAAATATCTAGCAAGGCCAAATTCGGTTTTGTTCGCTAGTTCCACGACTTTATGCTTAGTATCAAATGGGAAGATCGGAGCTAAGGGACCAAATGTCTTATCTTGAGAAACTACCATGTCCGCTGTGACGCCGGATAGGACGGTAGGCTGTATGAAGAACCTATCAACTTCGGGTGCTGAGCCTCCGATTTCGATGGAGGCACCCTTCGAAACTGCATCTTCAATATGTCTCTTGACTTTGTCGACAGCGGACGCATTGACCAGCGGGCCCTGCGTGTAGGACTCTTCGATCCCGGGTCCCAGGCGAAGTTCAGACGCTTTCTGAACTAGTCGTTGCGTAAACTCGTCCAAAATGCCTCTTTGGACGTAAATACGATTGGCGCTATTGTATTGTTAAGGCTGGTTATATTGTACCGTCGAATCTAAGAACCAAACTTACCACGTATAGGTCTGACCCGAGCACCGGAACTTGCACAACATGGCACCTTCAATAGCTAGGTCGACATCGGCATCTTCGAAGACGATAAATGGAGCGTTGGCGCCAAGCTCTAGGCTCACCTTTTTCAGCGTTCTAGATGCTATTTTGGCCAAATTTTTGCCGACATTAGTCGATCTAGTGAAGCTGATTTTGCGAATGAGAGGGTGTGTCGCGAGCTCTGAGGCTACCTGCCTATTCTTTGTTGGGCAGACCTGAATCACCTCGCCAGGAAATCCGGCCTTTATGGCCAGCTTTGTGAGAGCGAGACAAGTGAACGGAGTTTCGCTCGGAGGCTTGATAACCACGGAACATCTAACGGCAAGAGCTGGGGCGACTTTGCGGCTGATTATGGCTGCTGGGAAGTTCCATAGAGTGACGATACCACAGACACTAACTGGCTCTTTCATAGTCATCACCACTGTGTTGGGCGTTGAGGATGGGATTGTGTCACTATAGGAACGTGTGGCCTCTTCGGTAAACCAAGTAATAAAACTTGCAGCGTAAGCCACCTCTCCCCTAGCCTCGTTAATGGTTTTTCCATTCTCGAGGTATAGTATTCTTCCCACTAGATGTGTATGTTAGAACCAGACTTGAATTTCTAAACAAGACTGGATAGTTCTTACGGTCTTCAACGTTTTCAATGACCAAGTTATGCCACTTTCGCAAAAGACTCCCGCGTTGCGCGGCTGTAGTTGAAGAGTAATACTTTTTCCGAGCCACGTTTGCACTTTCAATGGCTGAGTGTACATCTTTAAGATCGCAATTTGCCACAGTCCTAAGGACTTGTGCTGTGGATGGCTCTAGTGAACAATCAGATGGTGTCCTATAAAGTGATCCTTGAAGACGAACCGTAAACCTTGAAAGTTTCCTTCCTCTTAATCCAGCATCCGTCGATAAGAGCTTGGTCCTGAACAAATAGTTCTAGATTCTTTATAGCTATTATGTTTTCTGTAACAGCCTCTATAACCTTCTGAGAAAAGGCAACGTCGGGCATTGTGGAGGAGTGGTTTGTAAGCGAAGTTGAATTAGATTTCCACGATAAGTTGAGTAGGGCGGCCTCTTTCGTGTTAATGCATCTCTGGTTTATAAATAGTCCCTTATTAACCCTTCTTTGTTCGGGATATTACTCCCGGGAGAACCACGCACGCTGCCCTTTTCCGAATACCTGTCCCGGAAGTTGATTTCTCTAGGCAGCAAACGCTACTTAGTTGCAACGCGATTTATATCTTTGAGGTGCCGTTATCTGGATGGACTTGAACACTTTATAGCCTATGTAGGCATAAATAGCTACTATATCTCTTTCGACTGATGCCTCTCTGGGCCATGCGATGTCCCCCGTTAGGATCATGTTATGGATGGTGGAATACACGTCTTTGGGGACTGTAGATGCGCTGCTCTTCGTATTCTCTTTCAAATAATGTCCTAGCTTTCGCTTTTCTCGATGATATATCCGAAGATTTAGAGTTAGAAGAGTCCTTAGATCTTTGCATCCTCGATAAAGTATTTTTCATGTATATAACTAGCACATGTCCTTCCCTTGCTGTCTTTAAGTATCGCTCGAACTGTCGCTATTCGCTTTCCCGCCACAATATTGCTGTATTCCAGCCTGGCTTGTATACCAACTGGAAGAGGCCGATGAAACTAAACGGCTAGCGACCTGCTGACACCTAAATGGTGCTAAAAGCCGGGCTTGGAAATAGCCAACAATGCCGTTGAACTTAAGTTATCGAAGACCGTTGATATTGCACCACTATGCATAACGCCATTTTTGTTGCATATGAAACTCGTAACATGTAGGTCGTAGATAACCATTTGTCCGGGTGCGTCTTCGTCGGCGATGCTGACGCACTTCAAGATGCCTGTTTCGAATCCCTTAGGGTCTGCAACCAAGCAATTAAGGTATTTACGAACACGTGCTCTTAGTGAGAGGCCAAAGTCAGTGACTTGATATACATCTTGCGTTATCTTTTAGAAGACAAATATTTCCGTCGTGTTTGGTGGGATTGATCAACTGCTCTAAGTGTTAGATAGGCTAACCGAATGAACTAAAGCTAAAACGCACACTTACGTCGGAAAAGGATGGAGAATTGATGCTAGAGAGGTTGTTCGAATGAATACGGGGACTATCAAACATATATTAACGAGAAAAATAAATGTTCAACTAGAAACTGTCGCGCTTCTATAATAAGGAAGGGTTTTATCTGATTGTGATGTGTTTGGATTGAAGGCACTAACGTCGTTTTCTAGTACACCACCGAAATTCGGGATAGTTTCGAATGTGGCACTATAATATAATGCTATATAAAAACAAAAGAAAGAGGAATGCAAAAAAAGAGCTAATCTACATGCTGGGCATTGTTCACCGTTCGGTGTATTATCGGATTATGAATTCCGCTAGGAGACCTATCACGTAAAAAGACTTGCCATTTTTTTAGCTCTAGAGAGTCCGTTTTGTTTGGTCGTCCTAGGCTTTCTAGGAATAATAATCCCGCAGCCCTTTTAGTTGCATCCTTGTGCCTCAAAGGGTTAGAAAATGTGTATTAACCAGACTGAGAGAGGAAGAAGGAAGGTGAGATGTCGCTAGTGGTGTAGTGGTCGCAAATAGGGAATTAGTGGGTCTATCTATACTTTAAACAAAAATCTGCCCCACTTTGCTCTTACTTTCTCCGCGTTCTATTTTTCACTCCCTCTTCTCCTACTAACTAGTATAGAACCCGAAATCTGTTTTGCCCCTAAAAGAACTAGGATTCTTAAGGGAGGGAAAACTCGTCCCCGCCAACTAACTGAAGGATATACGTCTTTCACCTAATTTACGATACTACACGCATTTCTTATGCCGAGTTTACCGGACTCGATCTTTAAAACCTGATTAGATCTTCTATCTAGACAGGTCATCATATTAAAATTGCATAATCCTACTGCCATGAAAAAACAGTAAAAGCATTTGTGAAAATTTAGCAACTTTTAAAATCGTGTAAGATCGGGCAGTTCTTATACGAGCACGCAGCTTCCAGGTACT
Source organism: Penicillium egyptiacum (assembly GCA_911456345.1). Taxonomy (NCBI): domain Eukaryota; kingdom Fungi; phylum Ascomycota; class Eurotiomycetes; order Eurotiales; family Aspergillaceae; genus Penicillium; species Penicillium egyptiacum. Next base: position 386,326 of record CAJVRC010000903.1, read on the forward strand.
AGACATCTTTAGCCAATATCGGAACTTAGTATAGCTCGATAATCAATCATCAAGACCCTGGTATCTAGCTACTATCCACATTAACTGAGACCACTATTGGTTATCTTACGTGGCACTAAGTATAACGAAAAATCATCTCACTAAATTGACATCAAACAATGGAAAAGGAGGATGTAGCTAACTTGGTCAAATTAACTCCACATTATATTCCAGACTGAATGCTAATAATGAATATTTTGCTATCTAGTTAGAATAAGTTTGGTGTGTTAGGAAAATTTAAAATTGGTAAAAATAATAAAAATAATTCGGAGACGAGTGAGATACGCAGAGCTCTGTAAGGTCATATGAACGAGGTTTACGTGACCGTACGGAGCTAGGTGCACGTGACCAGATTAAGCTGGGTGCACGTGACCGCATAGACGTGTATATAGTAGTCTAGTACT